>APFE031269423.1:133465-159696 GCA_000404065.3 Pinus taeda
TCATGCTAGAGCTTTCAGGTTGCTTACTAGGTGTTTGCATTTTCTTTCCTCGGGGCATCAGTTACTGATAATAATGCTATACTATGCCCTTTGAATTCCTTCAAAATAATTTTTCAAACCAAGCTTAAGCAAAAAATTAAAAAAGTCTACACACATTTTTTCACTTTGTAGGAGCTTGATATTGCCTCTGATGTATCTTTGTAGTTTCAGATCTTCCAGTTTTGAAATTGCGACCTGCGGTAACCCTTTGCATCCTCTTTCCAATGCCACCAGTCTGATCGAATTTAGATTCTCCAAGAAAGAGTTATGCACAATCTCCCAAGATGACCTGATTATATACCTTTTCAGAAGAGCGAACTTGTATGAAGTGTCATGTGTCATTGTTTCAACCTTAGGATCTAAAAAATATAAACAAGAAACTACAATCCGTCCTATTTTTGTAACTTCTTATGAAATTTCAATCTGATGCTCAAAACAAAAGTTATGACTATTTTCCCCAGGTCACCTGTTTGGAATGTAATTCAGGAGTTTGCAAAAAGACTGACTTCCTCAGATCATATCTCCCCAAATATTGCGCGAAAAGCTCTGAAATTCGGACCCAAGGTTCAGGTGATTTCTTCTCAAATGGGTTTTTTTTTTAGCATCTGAAACGTCACAGAAAAAAGTTATAGCACAAATGCCATGATGACCTGTTTGGAGAAGCGAAACCCTAGAATTCAAAGCTTTGACACCAAATGTTATGAAACCAGCTCACTAAAAGATAAAAAATATAGATTAACGCCTTAGAATTCAGCCTCTTCGAGGGGGCAACCTCCTCTACATTACATAAATGAACAATTCTTCGATGATTCAAATGACAAAACCTCCTTTCTATATATAGGAGTCTAAGGAGTCACAATATAACCAAGCTAACCTAACATTAATAATATAAAGGCAAAAAAATAACAATAGAGGGATTTTATGGGGCACAATAATAACAATATGGAGATAATAGGGGCACAACAATATTAATAAGGGATACAACTACAATAGTGATGGGTTAATCACTAGTATTATAGGGACCTAACAAGATGACCTTATTCTGTTTGCTAAATCGACTCTTGGTTTGCAAGAACACTTATTATCCCTTGGGCATTTTTGTAGAAGTGTGGGGATGCAAGTCAATATCAGCAAAACGAAAGTAGTGGTCTTCTCTAAGAAAAGAAAACATAACCATCATCACTTCTACTTTGAAGGCAACATTCTGGAAGAAGTTGCGGATTACAAATACCTTGGGATTGACTTCAACAATAATCTAAGCTGGAATGGTTGTAGAAAGAAAATAACTTTGGGGGGTTGGAAAGCATTTTATGCTTTTCAAAATAGGTGTAGAGAGGCATAGTTATGGGATTGGAAGACCACTCAAACTCTTTTTGGGCTTCTAGTGATTCTGGTGATTCTCTATGGTTGTGAACTGTGGGCTAGTAGTACCTTCGACATGCAGTGGAGACAAGTTGAGAAAATTCAGAAGCGTTTGATTACAAACAAATTTAAGATGAAAAGTGCAGTTGCTTATGATATCTTGTTAAGTGAAATAGGGACTGCTCCTATTGAAGCAATTGCTATGGTGCGAGTCATAAGGTATTTAAAAATATTGAGCAAATGGAAGATGGTAGATGGCCTAAGGTTGTCTTTAATGATAGATTATGAAAGTGCAAAAAAATTTGGATGCAACAAAATAACAAATGGTTTTGTAAATGGGGTATTTGCTTGAACGCGTGTCTCATAAACAACAAAGAGATAAAAGCTTTTGTTATGGAAAAGTTCCACAAACGCACTTGGGATAAGGAGCTAGGAAGAAAGAAAAATTACTATATTGAAATGTTTAATCCCACTCATAATCATCAACCAAAAGCATACATAGAGGCCAATATCTCTTGGAGAGCCAAAATTCTTATTATTGAGTTAAAGACTAATTCTCATCAACTCCGTTGTGAAATAGGGTGCTGGAAAAGGCCAAAGGAAGTGTGGGAGGAAAGGGTATGTATTTTTTGTTCTTCCAGAAAAGTGGAAACAGAAAAACATTTCATTTTAGAATGTGAGGCCTTCAAAGACAATTGGGAAAGTTATGGAGATATGCTAGCAGCGAGCTCTTGGGATAATCTATTTAGCGAGGGGTTTGTTGAGAAGCTGGGAACATTTATTGTGAAGCTTCACAGAAAAAGGGCTAAATACATCAAGCAGATAAAGAAGTAATCTGTCCCATAGACTATCTTTAGCCTTGTAGACATTAATTTTTTTTTTTTTTTTACTTAACGCTATACCTAAATAATTAAATTATAATTAGTTACACAACTACACTTAACCAATTTTCTATGTTATTTCACCCGCATAAAAATTATTAAATAACTATAATTTTTATTTTTTATTTTTAAATCAAACATATATTTGCATCTTCCGTAACACTTACTAATATTGATAACTATAATATGAATCATGAGAACTTCATAAACTACCTCCATCTTCGATAACTAAATTAATTGTTTCAAATATTCTGAAATTAATTCTTCTAAACTATCCTTCGCACATGCATCTTAAAATTGTTTCCACCGTGCAAACCCTATTTTTCTAAAACCATGTTTAACATGGATTACCCCTGTTTTTCTAAAACCATGTTTAACATGGATTACCAAAATTAGTCATAAAACTCTAGTTTTTCTTAAAACCCCGTTTAACACGCATTACCAAAATTAGTCATAAACCCTCTCTAGGGTACCATGGAAAACCAAAATCATACAAGTAAATATAAAAGTAGCAAACGCAAAGAGCAGGGGCAGTGGCAAGTAGCAGGTGCTGCCGAGAAGGTATCATCATCTATTGCTGCAGGCACTGGAAATTAACATCGACAGCTATACTATACAAAGGACGAGGTACTTGTACCTGAAAGCTCATGGAAGATTGCTGCCTTTAAATCTGTAAAACTCTGCAAAATAAACAGCTGCAGAGTGTCAGGGCTCGTTCAAATGGCACGTTCAAGTGGCATTAGGCATGTCTTGCGTTTTACAAGAGGAGCACGTAACAATTCTGTCGGACGCCGAAGCAGGGCCGAAACACCAGAACTGGTAAACGTCGCCTAAATTTCGTTCAGTAGTTGATTTCACTAAATGGTAATGGTCTTACGTGAGGGCTAGGGCTACTTCGCAGAGAAAGATATATCTGAATGCATTTGGATTTTGCTTTCACGCCAAAATTCAAAAGCTGGAATGGTTGAAGTAAAAAAAAAAAGTTGTCACAATGCTAATTAATGGTCGGTCAATAAAACTGACCTGTTGTTTTTCCTCACAAAGCTTCAAGTTCCCCAAGTAACTTGTTTGCCCTTCGGCGGACTGTCTCGTCTGTTTCATGTTACATATGCACGTTTACAAGTATTGCTTAACATGGTAGCTTAAATCATGAACATATGTTCGGAGGCCTTGTAGTCTATATGTTTCTATTGTGATTATTGATTGTTTGCTGTTGTTGTTGTTTCAGAAGTCTTCATTCCAAGCAAATCTACACGTTCCTGCATTTGGAATCTGTTCCTTTGCTGGGCAGTTTAAAGACTCCTTTTTTCAGCACTCTATCTCAGGTTTGGCTTATTTTGTCCTCCAAACTTAAATTTAGAAGTCTATGTGAAATTAAATTGTATCCTTATGTGTCAAAAATAGAGAACTAAGTCGTCTTGAGCTTCCCTTGGTGATTTCCAACTTGGTGATTAGCTGTGTAGGCGTTTTTTTTAGTTTTAGGGTTTCTATTTTGTAGAGGAATGAATTGATTATCAGAATTCAGAAATAACATCAGGAGGAATAAGCTTCAAGGGTTAGTTGAATTGGTTGAGTCCCTGTAGTTAAAGCACCTCTACTATTGATAGGTCAGGGGTTCAATTCTCTCGACACTCCCAGCTTCTCAGTTGTCACCTTCACCAGCTATGTGTTAAGCCTTTACATTACGCGCACACACAGATGTGTCACACACTTATCTATCTAGAATAATGTATGACATTGATTATTATATTCTGTTAGTGAATTCTCTCGGTTTCATTCATGTTATGATCATTGGTTGACACTGATACTTTCCAACCCACTAACCAGTAGACAGCCTTAACATTCAGCTCTATTCAGAAGTCTATGGTGTAATGTATCCTGCAAAATGAATGGGAATGTATATAAATGGCTATCATAAAAAGCTGGATTTGGAAGTTTGAGCAGAGCCAATTTGCTGCTTATGTCACACGCCTATATAAAGTAAAGTACTCTACTACATCACAAGCCCATTTCGTTAATAAAGCTTTTTCCTAGGGCTATCTATAATTGTCTTATTTATCACTTATCAATCACTCACTTAATATAAGTGGTCTAAGTATATTAAAATGATCTTTACATATTGGGCTATGTATAGCCCATGTAACTCAAGGACTAACAAATATAAGAAGTATATGCATCACGTCCATAAGTCTTCTAGTCACTGAGTATGTTAGGGACATAACACTAGTAAAAATGACGAGGCCAAAAACCTGGACAGAAGGATGCCTTTCCCTCTATATACGAATTTGCAATGAAGCCCACAAACGTGGTTTAAAGGCAGTGACTCTCAACCATTGTTGCACGGCTCATACTTGAAAAATGCTCGACTGGCATATCACTTGCTGACTCAGGAAGGCTTGGGAATAGACTCGGGAAAGACTCAACAAATAGCAAAAAACTAAAGAATATCTCATTTTTTGGCATAAAAGATAAATTAATGGCATTTCCAACACGTACAAGTTATAAAACCATGGTTTATAGAAGGATTCATGACATCATCTCATAAAATATGATCATATAACTTAAAACAATTGATATTTGTATTCAAAATTTTTAAAATCAGGTTGAAAAATGATTACATAAACAAATTCACTTGTGGTAGCAACTTGCGAGTTCTCCATGAGTCATAATATAATTAGAAAACCAAAAATAGACAAGTTTCCATGTGCAATGTCATGTTTCATGCATCAACATGAGGACGCCTAGAATAAATCCTCAAGGAACTAGTGTCGACATTAGTGGGTTGAAACAACAACTGTGAGGCAGGTGTGTTTGGAGTTTCCATTTGAGAAAATGGTAGACTAGAGGGATCCTGTTTCTCCTCATCAAGCCAACACAAATCATCAATAGGCAACTCCTCCACAACCCATTTGGACTCTAGATCAATGCCATCCAATACAATTGGATCTAAATCCTTTGCATGCATTTGTTTAGTGAGCAATCGAAGGTTGTAATTATTGGAAATACTGAAAGGGGGGTGAATCAGTATTTGTGATGTTCCTACTTAGCAATTTTGCTAAGTAGTCACAATTTTACACGATTTTGAGTTTTGCTTAGGAGGACTTACGAAAAAGTGCGCTAGGAGGACTTGACTTGCAATTTTTGGCTAAGGGAGGCTCCAACATAGGAGAAGGGAGACAAATCAAAAAATTAGTGGATGGTGGGGGCCAATCCAAGAGGAATACACACCCCTTGGAGTAACACACACTTTTGGATGGAGAAAGACAAGAGGGGGTTGATGCATGGGACCCACATGGAGAGTTAGGAGCTCAATGATAAATAGGATGAGCATGCAACATTTTGGGGCTTTTTATCATTTGACAAACACTGTCTTGTACGCTTGCATTGTTGAGCCAAGTCTACGAAGTGCTGTTCAACACACGAGATTTATGAGGGGAGATCTCACCTCCTTCTTCGATGGACTTCAAGTGCCACCCTAGAGGAGCCATTGCTACACTCGGGAGCTGTTCTGGGAGATACTACAGGGAAATTCAAGCTATTCTTAGAATAAATTAGGCGCAAAAAGGGGCCACACATTCTTGTGGCAATATAGCATAAGGGTAGAGTTGGTTCCAGGTTTTTAGGAGCACATTTCCTTGGCATTTACCAATGTTTTTGTAGCGGTTTGGTGGGCTGATTGGGTGGCCATCCTTCAGGCTGAATTCTTTCTTTCTGGGCATGTGTAGAGGTGGTCTGACTGGGCCTGCGGAGTCCACTTGAGGAGTGTACTTGTTGTGGGAAGCTTGACCGGGGGTTTAAGGCTGAGTTTTGCCAGGGGTCATAAGGAGAATTGTTGGAGGGATTTCTCAGCATTTTGGGGGTCTTGGGCAATAGATTCACATGGGGGGTGCGAATATCCAACTAGAGGAGGAACTTGCACTTTTTGGGGGGTATTTTCGGGAGGTTGGAACGAGGCCAAACCCCTTTTGGGTCTTTGTGGGTTTAGTGAGGAGAGCCCATGGTTAATTTTGCAGAATTTTCTGAGCACTCTAAAGGGGCCAAACTCTAGTTCCTTTCCAATGAACGACAATAAATTTTTTGGGCCAGCATAGGACTTGAAGAAGTAACTTCCCATCATCCGGGCAACACATTGTATCACCTGGTACTTGTCTAGATTGCTTTTGCGAGCCTAGGTGCTCTTCCTCCATACATCTTTGTACTGTCCTTGATATATTAATAAAATGGCTCAACTTGATGCAATTTTTGGCAAATTTATGGGTGTCTAATTGCATGTTTGAATTTTTGTGTTGCATATGGTGATTTTGCTTGATTATCACTGTTAAATTCCTAGTAGGAATATTACAGTGGTATCAGAGCACCGGTCTTGGCTCAACCATGGGGGAAATCTTCTATGACCACAGAAGAAAAACATAACATTACCTACAAGAGGCATAGATACAGAAGTCGGGAGAGGGAGTTAGAGATCACACCTGATACTGTTATGAAACCAGCTCACAAAAAGATAGAAAAGAGAGATCAACGCCTTAGAATTCAGCCTCTTCGAGGGGGCAACCTCCTTTACATTACACAAATGAACAATTCTTGGGTGATTCAAATGACAAAACCTCCTTTCTATATATAGGAGTCTAAGGAGTCACAATATAATCTAGCCGACCTAACAATAATAATATAAAGCCACAAAAAAACAATAGAGGGATTCTATGGGGCACAGTAATAACAATATGGGGGCAATAGGGGCACAATAATATTAATAAGGGGTATAACTACAATAGTAATGGGGTAATCACTAGTATTATAGGGACCCAACAACTAGGGTGATCAGTTTTCTTTCGAGAACGAGCAGCGAGATCATCCAAGTATGCTTCGATGACAGTTTTGATGTCGTGGAAAGCATATGACATGGCCCGCTGAAAAGTGTCTCCAACATTTTTCAGACCAAAAGGCATCTTTCTATATCCAAAGGTACCCCAGGGACATATAAAGGTTGTCTTATGTTGATCTTCAGGACGGATAGAAATTTGGTTATAAACAGAAAAACAGTCCATGAAGGAAAAAATCTCATTACCCGCACACTCGTCGATAATCTGATCAATGAATGGCGTGGGGTAATTATCTTTCGGACAAGACTTATTTAGGTCCCTAAAATCAATGCATACTCGGATTGTTCCTTGCTTTTTATCCACAGGGACTGGATTAGAAACCCAATCAGTAAGAGGAACAGGGTATATGAAACCCGCCTTTAGCAGCTTCTTCACTTCAGCTTTGATAGCTGCTGCTTTCCCAGGGTTAACCGGCCGAAGCCTTTGATGAACTGGTTTGGCGTTTTCATACATCTTGATCTCATGTTGAACTATAGATGGGTCAATGCCAGGCATTTCTTCATAAGACCAAGTAAATACATCTCGAAATTCCTTGAACAGGTCGGTGTAAATTTGAATTTCTTCAAGGGAACACTCAATTCCGATGAAGAGATTCTCGATCATGTTAGGGTCCCTAGAGATGTTTATAGGTATTGTTTTTGAAATCACCGACATATTACCTTCGACACGAACGTGTGCTGGAGCTAAAGGATTTGACACCGTACAAACATCACTAGTACAGAGCTCGGAGAATCTAGATTCTACCTCCTGCAATGGAGGAATAAAGTATGAACGATGGTGTAAATCTTCCCAAGGTCGATCTATACCCATCAATGCTTCGAGGATTGCTTCTTCAGAAGGTAAAACTGAATCTAAGCAGTCTAAGGCAGAGGTAGAATCAAGGCTCCAAGACGGGGCCACATCACCATCTAACTCCTCTTCGGAAAAAGGAGTAGAATGGTCATCTGCAGAGTTGATGATAGACTGATATCTAAGCTCAGCTGCAGATATAGGGAATGCCATTCCATTCACTTGTCCTTCAACTAATGTGGTTGCAGGTGAAGGAAAGGTCCAAGGGTCTGAAAAATAACGAGTTCGGAAGAACTCTTCTCGCGGAGACTCCTTAGATGATGAAACGACATTGATTTTAGCAAAAGGAGAGGGAAGATCAAAAGTACCCATCAACGAGGAATACATCCCTACTCCTAAATTCTCAGTAGGTGGACAAGGGTTATCCACTAAAGGAATATTAGAGTCAGAGCTTGCTTGAGGATCGACTGGACAATAATCCAATTGATCAACCTTAACGATTTTCCCCTCATGAGGAAAGCAAATGACACGAAACGGAGTTGAAAAAACGGCGTCCATTTCGTATACCCAGTTCCTTCCTAAGAGGAGATTATAGTCTAGGTTAGCATCTACAACTTCTACTTCAATATTGACGACCTTCTCCCCAATACATATAGGAAATGTCGGGATAATCCCATGCAGCTTATGAGAATGACCATCAAATGCAGTCAAGACGGTAGGTGAAGGAACATCCGAAGGCGATCCAATAGCCTTCCAGCATGACATCGACATGACGCACATGGAAGCTCCTTCATCAATAACGGTACAAAAAATGTTAATTTTCCGGTATGTAGACTTTATTTGGAAAGCCATATGATGAGGGAGTCGCTTTTTGACATTTAACATGTCGAAAGTGAGCACTAAAGAGTTAGTTGGATCAACTGCCCCAATCGCGGAAAGTAGAGCACTTCGCTCAGCCGGACACAACTGGAGAACCTCTAAAGCAGACATGGCGCACAGACTTTGAGCCAGATGCTCAACAATGGAGTAATTATGGGCGGCCCTAATATTAGGATTAATAGTCATGTGTTTAGCGGAACCTTTCGGTATCCGTGGTATAGTCTCAACAGGGGGTCGCTCAATATGAAGGTAGGTATTTCCAGGAATAGTCTTATCCTCGGAAGTTTCGGCTTCACCATAATCACGTGACTGAGTAGCCACATGGACATTAGAACCCACCATGAAAACATTCGATGATTTTTCCCCTTCCTGGTTGCCCCCTGCGGAGGTTCCAAGGTTTGAACTCGCGCTAGCAAGAAGTTGTTGCCCTTGGGGAAAAGGGTTGGTTAACACAACTTGAGAACTAGAAGTCCCTTGCTACCCTAACAAGTGCTGAGCATCTTCAATCTTGGGGCAAAGATGAGTTAAATGGCCTCCACTGCACAACTTGCATGGAAACTTGACTTTCTTTTTAGACTCATTTCTACCACCACCAGCATTATTGCCGGATTTATTTGCATCAGGCTTCCCATCCTGGTTCTTTTTCTTACCTCGTCCTTTCTTTTTCTCGTTGGAATTTTGATTTCCTTTGGGATTATCAGATTGGATGGCATTAATCGAAGGGGTTTGGGAAGCCATAGGGTTAGACGATGTGACTTGGTTGTTAGAAACAGTTTGTAAAGACAACTGCTGCAATTGGTTCAACAAGTTCACCGCATTCGTGTCTACCGATCCAACTATACCATCCACATGGGGACCTGGCTTCGACTTAGCTATGTCAACCTTAGACCCAAGAGCATCTGGCAAGTATTTTTGTAGGATCCCAGACTGAGAGTAGATCAATTCTAATTGCTAGGTCCTAAAAATGGCTTGCTCCTCAGAATAGACTCTAGACATGGAGACATCCTTGGAGATCTCAGGTTGTAAAGATTTCAAAAACCATTTGAGACGGTACTCTAGAGGGATTTTGGCTTTAATGAGCCTCTTTCTCCGTCTCCATTCCTGAATATGATCAGAAATGTGAGTTGCCTTATCCTGATGAAAAGTGGCCAATAGTTCAGTTCCGGCATCATAACAGATAGGCAACTGAAAATGATTTAAGAAAATATTGGTTAAGTCAGCGAAAGATGTAAAGTTGACCCCTGGCAACTCTATATACCATTTGACCGCATTACTAGTCAAGGTGCTTTGAAAGAGTCTCAACCTAATCGAGTCATCGATAAGGGAGTTAGATGAGCACCACAAATGGAATGTGGTTACATGGTCGCCTGGATCCTCACCGCTCTTCCCTTCGAATTTTGGAATGTCCAAAGGGAGTTTGGTTGGGACCGGAGGCCAGGCCGAATTGTACTTGATTGGATCCTTTGTTAACTTAGTGAGATCTGGCAAGTTCAATGTTGCCAGAAACGAAAGCCTAGGACGACCTTGGGGATTCCACCCAGACTGGGCGGAACTCCCAAAGTTCTGAAAATATTGACCTGGATTTTGGAAGGCACCAGGCTACCCGAAGTGCCCAGCAGAACCGGCTGAACTAAAAGGCAAGCCTTGTGATCCAACAAAATTCGGAGTTTGACCAACTCCGGCCGCATAACCACCATAACCAGCAAAGTTTCCTCCTAAAGGATTATAAGGAGTTGACAACCCATGATACGGATTCCAAGCCGAAGCTAAGGGAGGAATACTTTGAAACGAACTAACTGTGGTGTATGGCTTATTCCCTTGTTGGTCGAAAAACGGATTCCCAATTCCCGTGCCACTAACCCCAGGGTTAGTCCAACCTTGGAAAGGATTGCTGCTTTGTCCTATAGAAGAAAAAGGCATGGATCCTATCGTCGGGTTGGAATGTGGTATATGACCACTTCCGAAAGGAAAACCCTGGAATGAAGCCGATCCACTCATCATGGACATGGCAACACTAAACGAAACTGAAGGAATACCCTGTGAATGGGTGACAAATGGGAAGAATCCAGAACCAAAATATTTGGTTTGGGAATTTCCACTCGTGGACGGAATGGAGGTAGACCCAACTAAAGATGTGCTAGCAAAAGATCCAAACAAAGAGGCATAGGAGATGGAAATTATTCCTCCCCCTTCTACCGATGTTAGAGTCTACATAGTTGTAGCACTTGTAGTAGAAGCCATGCTTCTAGTAGTGGTCATCGATGGTAAGCGCGTAGCGTAACCTAGACTTGACGGTCTATGCGTCGGAGTCCCAACGTATTGTAATACATCTAGATGACTAGATGGTAGGGGAGAATTCAGAGCTGTTGATGACTCTGAGATTTCTTCTACCTCTATGTTATTCTCCGCTTGTAAGCGAACTCGAGAAAGAACTGGAGTGTTCCTCTCTTGTTCCACGGAAGTTCCAGGCCTTGCTTGAATACTAATGCCCTCGAGAGGAGGATCAATCCCCGATGCATCTACTGCCGTGGGATGAAACCCACCAGTAGTATTACCTCTGCGCCTTCTAGGAGAAGGCTCTAAACTTGGTGGTGAAATACCACGAAGTCTTTGAGACCATCTAGGTGATCGGTCAGCCACTTTGAATTTCTTGTTAAGATCTAACTAAAGACTCAAAAAATTGAAAGCTAGGCCAACTAAGAGCACAGAGCACACACTATAAAGTCCCTAAAGATAACATCCAGTCAAACAACTTCCAAGTATTTCCGCTCCGAGTGATTAGGACCGGACACCAAAATACGAGAAAGTGAATTAAGGGACCTTCCGAAGATAGTCCGGGATGATGAGGTCCCAGTCCTATCAACGAAGGTAACAAAGGAAGTTACGCTGACCTCCTAACAACAGCCTGCGCCGGTGCAAGCCCCCAAGCTTCGCAAGGGTGCCCTCCAGTAGCACTATCGAGAGTGATGCAACGTCGACCTCAGGTGCCATGGGATTCCCCTCCACAACCACCTGTGTAGATCCTTGGGAGTAGCAACTATGGATACCAACTCTTCGCAGAAGCCAGGCGGAATAGTCATGAGGTAAGTTCGGACAAGTAGGAGAGGGGGTATCTCTCTTCCCTGTCTTCACAGACCCTCGTGCTTAACTCCCAGATCCGAAGCTTTCCTGGTCTTCCTAAAACTATTGGATTTTCACTCGTTATTTAGACTCCTACGTTTGACGTTTAAATGGCCTTGGAGAGTTAACTCTCCACTCGCCTAATCCAAAGCCCTAAAATCCTAAAACTTGTTGGTGTATGTAACTTAAAAGAAAAAGTTTTAGTGAATTTTAGTTAGCGCTTGATTTTAAAATAGGTTGTTCTTTAAGTCACGGGATAACGGAAGTGAAACTAGTGGTGTTTTTGACACAAAATAAATTAATAAAAACCTAACTACATGCACATGCACTTGTTTTCGTTCTTCGATGAAGAGCAATTTCTACAGGGTTCAAAGGAACTTCTAATAAAACAATATTTTCTTTTCTTTTCGTTAATTCACGCTTCACAATCACAAAAGTTAACAAAGCTATGTATGCCTAAAAACATATGCAAATCTATCCTAATGCAACAAATATATGCTGATGCAAGATTCAAAACAACTCTAAAACAAGAAATGAAAGTTGCTTGCTTATCAATTTTTATTTTTCCCCTTAAAATGTCTAGATGGAATATGAGATGCTACCATTCATTTCATCTAAACACTAAAAACAAATTTCAAGACAAACATAAAGCACTTTCATTCACTAAAAGGAAACCAAATGAAAACCAAGTTCAAGAAAGCAAAATGAAAATTTTCAAAAAGTTTTCTTCAAAGCAACAACAAAAAAAGTCTTTTCAAAAATTCTCTCAACAAAACTGAAACTTTGTGATTGAAAAATATGCAACAAACACTTTTGCAAGTCGACATCACACAATGGATGAAAACTCAACAAACATAAATGTGTTTAAAGATGCTCTTTAACAATCAAAAGCTGCAATGAAAGCTTTGGCAACAAAGACCAAAAAGATTAAAAAGACAAATTTCAAGAAAGTATCAATCAACAACTTTCATGAAACAAAAGAAGTGGATGGTCACAAAAAGCGGTTTTGTCAAGCAAACAAAAAGTCACCAAAAGCAAGATTCAACACAAAGATTGAGACCAATCTTTTTGCCCTGACGAATCAGGGCAGCCAAGATTCCAGCAAGAAATCTTGCGTGCTTTAGCAAAAAATGATGACGCTTGCAACAACAAAAACAAGACCAATACCCCTTACAATCAGAGAGAAATTGGAGCAAGATGCTTGCTGTAAAACAAACAATTGATACTGGAAAATGACTGTTTCAAACTGAATCAAACCACCAGACAGACCTTTAGAGACACAAAGATTTACAAATCTTGAAAATTGCAAGATATACGGGACTGTACTTATGTACAGATTGCGTGTATACGTGACTGATCCTGAGGAAACCTGCGTATACGCGGGTTAACTTCATGAAACAAGCATATATATGCTTCTGTAACTAAGAAAAATAGCGTATATGAAAGATTTCAAGAAAAATAAAAAACAAACTGAAGAAACTGGCAAAACTTAGAATTCAAGAATAGACCACACAACAACAGCAAGCAAATAGGCAACTGAGCCCTGATTGGCTCGAAAAGCACCCAAACTAGGAACAACAAGAGTGTTGTCCCAAGCGAAGTCGCCAATTCTGTTGAGGGAAATGCTCCCCTAGGGCTTTTGGGTTGAAACCCTAGCAGACTGAAAGTTATCTAAACAAAAAAACACACATTCACACAGCCATTATGCTGTTATAAGCAAATTCTATAGTAAGAGGGGCGTACCTTAGGTCCTACGTTTGAGAAGGTCCTTTAGGGTCCAAACCCTTCTTCAAGTCCCTTTCGCTCCCTTGTCCTGCAAAACAACCAATTCCAAAGAACACAGCAGTATATGGACAAAGACTTATAAAGAAATCATATTCATGTTATAAAGGAAGGTAGTTAGTTATGAACTTTAAACAACCATTCACATATGAATTCCAACATGAATATCATAAACGTAAAGAGGATGTATATCAGGAACCAAGACGTGTTTCTTTATTATAGACAAATATAATGTAAAAAAGGAATATTTTCACCTGAGTAACCTTTCGCAGGCTCCAAGCAAAGCTTCCTTCCAGATCCATCCAGCCTCAAGCCTTTAGCATATCTCCTTCCATGACTCACTCCATGATGCCATAACTAGTGGATGAACATCAACACACAAGGAAACAAGGGTTTCCTGTACAAATGGGCGAAGTGCAGAAGGCACAAGGGTTTTTCAGACCTGGTCAGGGGAAAAATCTCAGTATAATAACCTTTCTCTCTCTTCTCTCCTCCCTTAGGCCTTCCATTTGAGGTCTTTTTATACCTCTCCCAAAGTAGTTTTTTAGTTGGGAGTTGGTTGGGAACAGTTGGGCCACGGGCACTAACAGGTGATCAGCAGGTAAAACCCACGATCTCCGCCCGAAATTAAGGAGTTTTATATTTTTTTAAGTGTTTTAATACATATACGCGGATTGGGTATATGCCTAACCGCGTATACACGCATTTAACTCAGGGCAATGTTGCGTATAAGGGATAAAACAATGTTTTTTAAATTTTGGACCAGGTCTGGAAGGAGGGGTTGCCCTAGGCCATGAGTGCAGCATCACAAACCATAATAGTGAGATTTGGAGCTATAACAAGCACCCAATCACCTGGTTGGAATTGATTTTTCTGAATAGACTTGTCATGCCACCTTTTACATTGCTGCTGAATTAGTATGTTCTGTTGAATAGCATCCCAACGGAATTCATCTAACTCATTTAATTGGAGAAGACACTGTTGTTGTGCCTCAGAGAGATCCAGTCCTAACTGAACTGCAGTTCTGAAAGTTTTGATCTAGAATTCAATTGCTAACAGAACCCATTTTCCATATACCAGCTCATATGGTGTATGTCCCATGCTATTTCTCCAAGTGGTTATGTATGCCCACAAAGCCTCTAGTAATCTTTTAGCCCAGTCCTTTTGATGCATATTTAATGTTTTTGTCAGAATGGACTCGATCACTTTGTTCGTAGATTCCACCTGGCCATTTGCTTGCGGGTGATACGACGTGGATTTCTTGTGCTGGATCTTGTATTGCTCCATCATATCTTGTACTAGATTAGAAATAAACTACAGACCATTGTCAGAAACAATTTCTCTAAGCACACCAAATCTAGTAAATATTTCAGTAAAAAGAAAATCAATAACTTTTTTTGTAGCAAAAGAAACAGCTTCAGTTTCTACCCATTTCGTAACAAAATTTGTACAAACCAAGATATGCTTTTTACTTAATGATGTTGGATTTATTGGCCCTATAAAATCCTTAGCCCATTTTTCAAATGGCTCAATCATAACTTGGGGGCATAAAGGCATTTCATTGGTTTGATTAGGCTGGCCCATTCGCTGATAGCTATCACAATGCCTGACATATTGTTTGGCATCCTTAAACAAGGAAGGCCAAAAGTAAGCAGCACACAATATTTATATGCAGTCCGCTTATCAGCGAAGTGGCCTCCACAAGGTTCATCATGAGAAAATTTCAATATGTCAAACACTTCCTCCTCTCTTACACACCTACGGATAATGAGATCTGGACCAGTGTAAAAGAGATCTCCTTGAATCTAGGAATTTACTTTTTTGAACAATATTCTGCTTTTCACGAGCGGACAAGTGGGGTGGTGTTTTCTCAGTAACCAAGTAATTAGCAATGTTAGCAAACCACAGGGAATCTGTTGACATAGGAAAAATATGTTCATCTGGAAAATCATCATTAATAGGAGTTGCTTCAATAGGATTATCTAATCTAAAAAAAAAATCTTCTACAACATTAGATTTTCCTGGTCTATCAACAATAGTAATATTAAATTCCTGCAACAATAGTAACCACCTAGTCACTCTACCACTAGTTAATGGTTTATTCACAAATATTTAATCGCGGAATGATCAATATGTACAAATACTTCATATCCTGTAATATAGTGCCTGAACTCATTAATTGCAAAAATTACAGCTAAAAACACTTTCTCTGTAACTGCATAATTTAATTTAGCGGAAGACAAATTCTTAATAATATAATAAATAGCATAGGATTGTTTATTTTCCTCTTGTCCTAAAGCTGCGCCAATAGCCAAATCTGAAGCATCAGAGGAAATGTGAAAAGGCAGGGATCAATTTGGATCTCTCAAAACTGGTGCATGTACTAACTTTTCCTTCAGTGTTTCAAAAGACTGTTGGCAAGCTATGGTCCAAGAAAATTCACTATCCTTAGCTAGAAGTGGGAAAAGAGGAGCAGCGGTATTAGAAAAAATTTCAATGAATCTCCTATAGTAACCAGCATGTCCTAAAAAACCTCTTACTTCCCTTTGAGTTTTGGGTGCAGGGAGATGCAGAATGATTTCAATCTTTGCTGGATCAACCTGGATGCCTTTACTAGAAATCAAATGGCCAAGTACCACTCCTGCTTTGCACATTAATCTACATTTCTTGTCACTCAAGGTGAGATAGGCTTCCTGAAAATGAAGAAGCACTTTTTCCAGATTTTCGAGAGCTTCTTGAAAAGAATCACCAAACACAGAAAAGTCATCCATATAAATTTCTACAAATTCTAGATCAGCAAAAATGGCCAGGACTGCCCTTTGAAAGGTAGCCGGGGCATTACATAAACCAAAGGGTAGCACTCTATAAGCAAATGTACCCCATGGACACGTAAAAGTAGTTTTATCCTGATCTTCGGGTGCAATCTGTGTTTGGCTATAACCATTGAAGCCATCCAAAAAGGAAAAATATTTCTTTCCTGCAAGGGTATGAGGCACCTAGTCAATGAAAGGGAGAGGGAAGTAATCTTTGATAGTGGCTTTGTTTAATTCTCGATAATCAATAGAAATATGCCATCTTCCATCTTTCTTAGGTACTAGTACTAATGCAGAGACCCACTGACTGTCGGAAATAGGATAGATAAAACCAACATCCAAGAGTTTCTATACTTCTTCCTTCACAATATCTCTTAGAGCTAGATTCATTCGCCTTTGGGGTTGTCGAATAGGTTGAGCTCCTTCTTGAATATAGATGTGATGTGTACAAGTTTCAGGAGGAATACCCTTCATATCTTCATAGCCCCATGCAAATGCACTAAGATGGTTTTGCAACAAATTCACAAGCTGCTCTCGCAGAGATGAGTCCAAATCTGAACTAATATACAAGGATTTACTAGGGCTGGTCTCAACAAGAGTAGTATCAGGCTCAGGAGTACTCAAGGGGGTGGCCGAATGCAGCGGTACAAAAGGATGAGAATCATGATTATCTTGAAAATCTAGGCTAAAAATCTGGCTCAATAGCTCAAAATTAGGCATAGTGTCTAGATTATTCAGGAAATCTTGAATCTCGTCTTCTTGTGAAGACCCACTATACTGATGGATAAGGGAAATGGGATGAGTCTCCTCGTCACTACTTTGATCCAACAATAAAGTATCTCGAAGGTCTTGAATAGATCTGGCAGGGGGTATAAGGTAACTTTCTTCCTAGAATCTCCATGCAAAATATACATATCACCAGAGTGACATCCAATATATGCATCGGCTGTAGCAATCCATGGTCAACCCAAGATCAAGGGATGTCTTCCTACTTTGTTCTTTGGCTGAAGCACAATGAAATCAACAGGATATTCCCAAGAATCTAATGAGATGATTACATCGTCCAATACTCCTTCTAGCTTAATTTTAGATCTATCTGCTAATTTAAGCACAGTGGGAGTAGGGCGAAGATGAGATAACTGAAGTTGATCCATGGTTTGCTTAGTCATGACATTAATGGATGCCCCTAGGTCTATAATAACATTAGAGACAATGACATTACCAATCTAAACTGAGACAACAGGGTTTCCAAAATCAATATATTTTTCCATAGACACACATCCTGCCATCAACTCTGCTGCCCTACCAACAAATTGAATGGTTTGGGGTACCAATCTCTTCCTTTTGAGTTTCTTGAGACAGAGTTCCTTAATAATCTTGGTACAAATAGGGATCTCTTTGATGGGTTGGAGCAGAGGTATCTTGATGAAAAGATTATGAAGCTCTGATGCCAAGCTAGTCCCAGAAATAGGCTCACTTATTTCCATTACTAGCCTCTTTGGGAAGGGAGGCTGGTTGGAAGAAGATGACAAGGATTCAGAGGGTAAGGGCTGCTTAGTGACAACTTTCGAAGAATGATTAAGAGTTTCCTTTTCTTCTTTCTCTTCAACAATCACTTCAGGCTGCTTCTTCTTTTCTGATGTTACAATCCTTCCTGATCTAATTGAATATCATGAACCCCAACTGGAATAGACTGGTACTTGAATAAAGGTGGGTTTGTTACATAGATCATTTGCACTACTTTATTATTGTTAGGATTGGGCATAGGTTGAGCAGGAAACTGAGGAGGACGAAAAGGTGGAGGTAAAGGTAATGGTGGAGTAGACTGACTCGGAGGTTGAGGCATTGAATAAGGTGTATGTGTAGATGGATATGACTGCATGGGTGGTTGGTAGGAATATGGAGAATGATTTGGCCCTCTCCAACCTTATTGCCATGGTTGAGAAGGTTGCCCATGCTGATATTGGTTCCCATACTGCCACTGCTGATTAGTGTTAGGATAAGAATATGCATGTGGATTATAACCAAAATAGTGTGGAGAAAATTCAGGAGCCATACCTGCACCTACTTGAGGCCAATTTCTTTTTTGCTCCCATAGCATACAAGTATTCAACTTCAGGCTATCCCCCGTTAAATATAGCTTTAAGTCCTGGTATAGAGGGACATTTTTCTGTGATATGGTCTTCTGTACAAATAGCACACTTATTAGTTTCTTTCAAATTAAGAGGACATTCTTTAGGAGGATGCTTGTCTCTACATTTAGGACAGAAAATACTTAATGACTCTTGTTCCTTCATGAGTTTTTGCTGAAAGTTTAAAGAGTCCAATTGTTTGGTAACAATATTCATTATATCAATTTTCATGTTTTCCATTTTATTTTCTAGTCCAATAATCATAGCATCAGTAGATTCGGTTTTTCTATTTCTATTTCGAGTTCCTCTACCCGATCTATACTAATTTCTTGAAAATTTCCTACATAATTCACAAATTTGTTCAAAAGTTTGCTGAGAAATATCACGATGCCCTAACAAATTTAAATTATTTCTAGCATTATCAGTAAGTCCTCTTAAGAACAAGGTTCTAATAGTACTGGAATCAAGCTTAAGTTTCAACCCTTGTAAAATATACAGAAATCTTTCTAGGTAATCTTCAAGAGTTTCATCATCATCCTGTATGATTGTAAAAATCTCATCCTGCATGTCCCAAGTTTTACAATATTCTTGATATTTAGACAAAAAACTCTCTTCATATGATCCCAAGAGGCTATAGTGTTTCCTCCTAACCCCATAAACCAGTGTAGAGTTGAGTCCTTGAGAGTAACAAGAAATAATCTTAGCTTCTGAGCATCAGTTGAATAATCATAACTTCTACGCAGAATATCAAACTCGAATAGAAAAGAGTCAGGATCTTCATGAACTTTACGATGGAAATGAGGGAGAGTTGATGGTGGAATATTCTTCATTTGCGCCACAGTATTAGGGTCCACAATTGGAAACACAAAAATGGATTGTTCCCCACTTACCTGGTTTTCACCAATCCCTTCCGCATGATCTTCATGGTCTGCCATTGTTTCCCTTTTGCTCCCAACAGACTGAACCACACCTGAGCTGTTGTCACCAGAATCCAGTTGGACTATTCCTGCGTGATGGGTTTGAATTGGATTGGGCTTCTTGCTCATAGAAGGAGACCCAATATGAGAATTGTTTTCAGAATTCTTTCGATCCTTAGTGGGCTTTGAACCTCTACCATTTCTAGGCATTCATTTCAAAAAAGAAAGAAAAATAACAAAACAATTTCTAATAAAAAATGCTGTCAGAAATCAATGAACACCGGTAAAATTCCTTCAAAGAAGTTTTTCTTGCAAAAAATAAAGGAAAAGTTACCTCTATTGTATAATAAGAAAATTCTTACCAAATCAAATTGCCTCCCCGGCAACGGCACCAAAATGTTGGGTGTAGGAATTACACTTAAGCAGACTCCTCAACACTTAAATTGTCAACCTGAGGGATTCGTAAACTTAGAGACGAAGCACAGGCAATGCCAAAGATGGTATCAATATTTCTAATGTCAATCCCTACTTTCTTTAAAGGAAATATTGTAGAATCAAATTAAAAAGAGAAAAAGGCAACCTGAACCATCAAAATAATCTAAGACTGGAACAAGAAAGAATTCATTTGCAAAAGGGATTTAGAAATAAAGGGGCAATCACTCTAGCTCCTTTGGTCCAAATGAGCTCCCTTGTAGCAAGTCTGCAAACACAAACAAGAAAACAAATTAAATAGCACCTGAAAAGCCAATATCATAAAGCATATCCATCATAATGATCAAGGAATTTACGAAACAAACCACATAAGACAACTTGTTGAGAAAAATGAATCTGATTGTATTAATTCAAATCAAAGAAGAACTTTACAACCTGTGCCTTGATGCTGTACAAGCTCGTCCCAGGGTCCGACAAGAAGTCTCCTCTACTTTGACAAGTTTCACTCACTTCCCAATGAAGCCAAAAGGTATGTGATCTCTCCTCTCAATCTTAACTAGGAAGTCCCAATTCCATCAGCATTTACCCTCAAAAATGTTCAGCTTCTAACCTCCCCAGCAACTAACCCAATGCCTTAATTTATAGTGCAATGGAGGGAAGTTACTAGGTCCTCCTTCAAGGGGATAAAGCCCTCCTTCAAAGGGATAGCTCCTCTTATCAAGGGATTAGTTCCTTCTCTTTTGGGATGCATGAACCATCTTGGAGCGAACAATCCACGTCAAAATTCCTTCTAGAATCATCTAGAATTAACCCAAAGTGGGTTTTTTAGAATAAACTTGTGCCTTTTTGACTTTCATAGGGCTACGCACCCACCCCTTTATAGACAAAGCGTGCAGATATGCAGGTGACATGAACAAAGGGTGCGGGCCCGTAGGCAAAAGTGAGAGAAAGTGCGGAACCAGAGCTTTATTTATTTTCAATGTTTTTCTCTCATTTTCAAAGCTTGACATGAAGAGCTAAGGTCTGGGACTTGCTTAGGAGGACAGTATAAGTGATGATAGACCCATACTGACTGCAAATAGTGATGGTGACGATATTTTTGTGTAACAGATTGCCCCCTAAAGTGCGAAGTCTGTAGTAGATGAGGATTTCATTTATCATTTAGGAAGAGTGAAGTACTTTATCATTTCAAGGATCTTCTTATGGAGAGCCCGATTGGAACCTATAAAAACATTCAATGCAAAATATATATATGAGATCATATCATCGCTGAGGTAGGCATTCCCATACTCAGATCAAAACTAACTGGAAAACTAACTACTGCTCTGATATAGGAATGATCTTGTAATACATCACAAGTATAGACACATGTAGACACAGTATGGACGTAGCCATCTGTTTATGAATAGTCCATAGTATAATGAATACAAAATTCCTCGCAGCCTGGATGGTGGAAACTAGATCCAGGGTTTTCATTTCTACTTCTCAAAATAGTACGATTCTATCCATGTGAATGAATGTGTCGAAGTCGAACATGGTAGAAACCACTTGATTACCAGTCAATGATGTAAACTGTTAACAAGTGCGAGAGAAACCACCAATAATGTAAATGGTTCTCAAAGTACTCAGTACAATCCATGAGATGTGATTAGATGTGTTGATGTCGAACATGTCACGGAATCCTTTGATCAAAGGTCAATGATGCAACCTATCGTCGAAGGCGAGAAACCTACCATTGAGGCATGCAGATCCCAAGGTACTGGTGATTTCTAGATCATCTTTCTAGATAAGGAGCTGAAGTCGATAAAAAGAAATCCGTCGTAGGCAATCCTACAACACGAAATCATAGATCAAGTTTGAAGAAATTTAGTTGCAGGGACTGACTCAGGGATGGTCAAGATGGATGATAGATATTTTGCAGATGAATGGCTTATTTTCACTGACCTCTTAAACACATAACGACACAGCAGATGGTTTGGTGACAATTGACCCAAAGTTAATACCCAGAAATCGACTGAAGACTTTCAATGTGGTTTGATCAACTGTTAGGCAAAGGATTTCCCAACCCAGGTGAATAAAAGTGTCGTGTTTAAGAGTGGTTACAAAGTATGACAAACAGGCTCATTTTTCTCTCTTTTCCCCCACCATTTCTGACAAGTACCTATTTATTTTTTACAAGCTTGAGGAGGATAACATATGCTTGATTATAAGCTCATCCTTCGGATCAGTCCAACTTAGTTTAAATTTGAACCCTAAGAAGGAGTGGTCCGTTCCTGTTTGTAATTGAACAGGTCCTTTACTGTCGAAATTTAACGAGTCCAGTATAGGAGAAACTTGGCGTTTTTCAATTTTAGAGAGTCTGAAAAAACTTAAGAAGACTCCAGGATTGACCTTTTTCATAAATTTGTGTCTCCCAAGCTCGAAAAAGTATAAAATAGTACTTGAGAGAACCGCTTGATCTTTTACGACCAAGGAGTACTTTTCGTAATTAGTGCCTCTGATCCGAAAAAGTAAAAAAGCGATCAACGACACGTCATTTTGTGACCAATATCGAATTTGAAACGACATAAACCCGACAATCTTTTCGTGTTTTTATGGTTAGAAAAGGGCTGTAAGAGGACCGTCTTTTTAATTCCGTTTTAACAAGCTTAAAAAGAAAAACTTGGCAATCTTTTCATGTTTTAGGAGTCAGAAAAGAGCTTAAAGGTGACTCTAATGTTTTTTCATTGAAAATGACCGATTTCGCCTAAAAAATCCGTTATCCTGAACAAAAACTCAAACATTATTCATACCTGTTTAAAAATGGGTAAAAATGTCACAAAAAACACCTTTACAAAGTGAAACATAAACAAATTTGGAATTTATTTACTCAAGAAACTTATAAAAAGGACTTTTTACCATTCATTTTTACCGTTTGAGATTTGGGTGAGAAAAAAGGGCTTTTGACCAGAAACTTCCAGTGAATATTGCGGAAAATCCATCCGTCGGAATCGAACGTTGTCTCCTCCAGGTAATCTACATCATCCTACTCTTCATTTCTATCCATTTGAAATTGTTTTTTAGGGGTTTATTTTTATTTTTAGGAGGTTTTTAGGTTTCAAAACCCGCGCGCGGGGGCCCACGGGTTTACCACAGGGGACCCACGTACCCCGACTTTTTTGCAATGGGAAAAAAGTTGGGGGTACACACCTGCCGTGAAGGCAAGGTGCGGGCCTCACGCACTGTCCCTAACAAGAGGGTGCGTACCCCACGCAAAGGTTTGTAAAAACCTAACTAACTCAAAAATTACCCAAAGAAATCAATTTTATGTATTCTAATTCGCCTTTTTATTTGGATGTAGGATAAACATCATGCTTGATTGGCGAGAACGGGAGCATGAGGATGTAGAACTTTCCGCGATGAATCATCAACCTTCGATTGATGCATTGAAGGCATGTGGCTTATACAAATTCTGGGCCATACCTGGCATGAGGGCCCAGGTGGACATTTTGCAGTGGCTGGTTGATAGATGGAATATACAGGACCAATGCTTCTTTATTGGTGGGCACCAGCTCGAAATCGAGCCAGTAGATATATACTTTTTGACTGGTTTGCCTAGAAGAGGTGAACATTTGACTCTATTCGGGGCCAGGGCAGGTGGCCAGTCTGTCGAGAGCCTCCGGCTAGAGTATTGCAACGTCTAAAAGCGAGACAAAGGGATAGATATCAAAACCATATCCTGTTCTGAACTCATGGTTATTGGGTTTACAGTTACCAGACTCTGTGGTAGCGCAGTGCTACACATAGCCACCGGATCCCAGATGTGGATGGCAGTCGATTGCTTTCGAGGCACCATTTTCAACTGGTGTGATGCTGTGTTGGCCAATGTGAAAGGCCAACTGACGAAGGCCAAAAATGGACAACTAAAGACTTTTGGATATGTTGCTATAGTTGTGAGTTTTGGTCTAGAGAGGGTTCCGATGTTGATCCCGCAGCACCTCACTGTTGGAGCTGGGCTTTCTCGAGAGACCAAACTGATGCGATGGGTTGTAGTTATGGCCCGTCATCCTGATGAGGGGACCGAGGTCGTTCGGTTCAAACCTGAGTATTTCCAATGGTTGGAGAACCAGGTTTTTTCTATCCAGGACTTTCCTTATGCTGGGGTTGATTTTCGTGGGGACCCAGACATGGCTCTTCCGCCAGGAGAGCAATGGGATGACTCAGGTAAAATCATTTTCAACATTTTCCTAATTTAATTTTTTGTTTTTGTTTTTATATCGTCCCAAAACTGATAATAAAAGTTTCAAATGCAGATGTGGGCCCACGACGACCAGCCACTCTCCGGCCTTACGAGAGGAAACAACCAGTTGCACCGGCTCTAGCCCCACAGGATGAATCAACAGAGACTTTGGCCGAGTTGGAGAGCCATCTAGAGCGTCTGACAAGGGACATTCCAGAGAACAGCATAGATGATATCCCTCGTCGACTTCAGCGTTATGTCATTGGGGTCCCAGGACCTTTTAGGAGGTTCCTTTGTAAGGTGGCCCATGCAGTGGTTTCATATCGAGATCATCACCAGTGATGGGATGATCGCCTATTGTAGTCACATATGACATTTTTGCTTTTTGTACTTATCATTTTTGCCGATCATAAGGTGTTTTTCAACCTATGATTGAGGACGATGTATTATTTTGACACACTCCTATATATATGATATCATTATTACCAGCTTATCTTGTTAAACGTGTTATGGAATGTTTTTTTTTTAAATTTACTTGTATGATTATTGCACATGTCTACTTAACATTTGAGAAGCAATTGCATCTGCTAATGTATTTAAAGATCTTGGAATATGCTGATATTCAATATAGTCAAATTCACGTTCAAAGAGACGCACTCTGAAAAAAAACAATCTTAATAACACAGGATTTCTAATGGCATAAAATCTATTAAGCTGTAATACAACGAGTTCAGAATCTAACCTCAATATCAAACGTTGAATCCCAAATGAAATAGATTCAGACAATAACTCAATCACTGCACTGTATTCTGCAATGTTGTTTGTTGTTTGACCGAGGCTCACCCCATGCATAGAAACTAACTCGTCAGAGGGCGAATAGATAACCCAAGCTGCGGAAGAGATATTCCGTGTACTACGACAAGCACCACCAGCGAATCCAATGTACATTTGGAGAGGCATCGACATCTGAAATATCAAGATTAAAACCAAGATAAGCCAGAATAATGACGAAAAACACACTCTCTAAGTTAAGCACACTATCTAGACTAATAAACACTCAAACTAGAAAGAAGACCTAGCTAGAAAGAAAACCTAACCTAACTAACGATTCTCCATGCCCTGCATTTAAGCATAATACCTCTTTAGGTAAAGTCCATTTGTGGTTTTACCAAAAGAGTCCCCGTCAAAATCAACTAGCTCATATGCCCCCTTTGCTAGCTTTCGCTTGACAATGTAGGGCCTATGCCACATAGGGACGAATTTTCCAGCACCTAGTTTATCGTTGGCTTGATCATATAAAAGTACTAGGTCTCCTTCCCAAAAATTTTGAGGGGTCCTATCATACTGAGCTTTCATTCGTTTCGCATGAGTCTCGATTGCCAATGCGGCATTGCGACGAGTCTCATCTAATTTAGCTAAGTATAATAAACGCTTTTACTCTTCGAACGTAGCTGGGAGTAATTCGATAGCCATTTGAAGTGATGGGATTTTGCATTCAATAGGTAACACAACTTCCAAGCCATAAACTAGCTGAAAAGGAGTCAACCCTGTTGATGTTTTCACTGAAGTTCGATACGTCCATAGCGCTGAAAATAACATGTTATGCCAATTCGACCGATGAATACCAATAATTCTTCGGATCATGATAACTAGAACTTTATTGATTGACTCAACCAAACCGTTGGCTTGTGGATAATAAGGAGTATAGCTATCGTGGTGCAAACCAAGCTGGCCTGTAAGTTCGGTCATCATGACGTTTCGAAAATGGCGTCCATGGTCAGTAATGATCGCTTGTGGGACACCAAACCTAGCGATAATATGATTGAAAACGAAAATCGGAAAGTGTTATTTTTGCTGACAAAACTAACCTCCCTAGGAGTCTAAGACTCTCTAGTGACAAACAAGACAATTAAGAGAAATCCTTCTCTAAACATGCATTATCCTATGAGAAACCAAGTGTTTTTCGATCCTACCTAAAGTCCAACG
>APFE031269426.1:2522-23395 GCA_000404065.3 Pinus taeda
TTATTTCTTTGAATAATTCATTATACAGGATACCAGAGGTAGCCCCACCTACCGCCACATCTTTGATCACTGCTAAGAAAGGCAGCAAGCTCATATCACAGACCAGGAAATTCATCTGTATGGCTCACTCCCAAAGTAAGGGGAAGATCGTTGCTACATCCATGACCCCCGCAAAGGGTTCCTCCACGCAGCAGCAGCAGCAAAAGGATACAGTCATGACACAACACAGGAACAACTTCTCCTCACCCACAGGGGTACCACACAAGTTTTCAGGTGGGCAATAAAGTCTGGTTGCATCGACAAAAAGAACGCCTTACCAGAACCCATCAGAAGCTCAGATCACTCCAACAAGGTCCTTACAACAGTACCAAGGCTATGGGGAATAATGCTTTGGAGCACATCATTCCTCCATTCCTTTGCCTGCACCAAGGGTTCAATGTAGACCGTCGTCGACCATGCTTTCCACCATTACTGGACACATCAGAGATTGCAGGCCAAGTTCAGCAGATGGAGGAACTCAGCGCAATGGGGACCATTGCTTCCTAAGGGGGGAGGAATGATCCAGGTGGATGTAGGTGGCCACCCACCTATCCCATTTGGACCCCCACAACTGTCTCTTTCAGTCTTTTCAGTTTACTTAATTGTAGCACAACTTACTATTTTTAGCAGTTTTTCGGGTCCTGAACTTCTGGAGCCGTTTTGAGGCCCTAAACGACATTTTTTGGGAAATCCGGGGGAAACATGGGTCCATGGAATGGACCAATGTTGCCTATTCCAACAATGATAGTGCTCGAATAGATCTTTCTAATGAGCTATTGTATGCATCAAACGGAGATCGTATGCCAAAGTTACGACCCCGGGAAATTGATGTACCAATTTACCCAAAACGGGGCCCACAATTTGCCGTTTCATCTTCTAAGGGTTAGGTTTTGGAATGTGAAGGGTTTTCCATTGTTTATCAACAATAAATAGGCCTTCAAGCCTCATTGTAACACAGTTCGGAACAGTTCAGAGGCATGTAGCCGCACATCTCTTCTCAGAGATTAGCTACCATCGCCCTAGCTGGTTTATTTCCATTTCTGGTTGTAAGCATATTTCGATATTTTCCATTAATGAAATGAAGTATTATTTCCGCTACATCTCTTTATTTATGGTTATCACATCTCTGTATTTATGGTTATCGCTATAATCTATTGCGTTCTTGTTTAAATCCGGATCAGCTCTCTTTCTGAACTCTTCAGTATACCCTTGCACACTTTTCCCTTTAAACTAGCGAAGAGTTTGCCAACTCATCATCGCTTGTTGCATGTAGGCCAGTGGATAGAACTATTTTTTGATTGCAGCAACAATTTCACTCCAGACAGAGATGGTCTTAGCATGCTTCTTCATATGAGCTTGGGTTTTGCCTTCCCACCAAACCAAGGTAGTGCCTCCTAGGTGTAAGCTCGCCAGCTGAATCTTACTCTTGTCTGAGTCTATGTTTTGTACCCTAGAATTACATCAATTTGCCTAATCCAATTGTCCAACTTTTCAGCATTTAGCTCTCCATCATATGTAGGCAAATAAAATTTAACATCTAGCTTGATCAAAGATGCTTTCTTATTATGCACAGGGCTATTAGGAGGTGTAGGAAAGCTTTATTCTTTCCCTTTCTCTTTTTAGTGGTCATGGGAATGAGACTCATCTTTTTCTTTATCTTGTTTAGAACCTGATGAATCTTCATCCTTATTCTTTCTAAAGTCCCTACACATTTCTTCTACCATAGAATTTATAGCAAAGAAACTTTCTATGAATTGAGGGTTTGGTCCCACAGGACCTTCCTTTGACATTATCTTCTGAGGATAGACTCTCCCAATTTCAAGATTCATTTCAACCAACTCTCCTTCTCCTAATTTGAGCTTTCATCTAGTGAGCATTCACAACTAAACCAACACAAGCTTGTCTAACCTTATAGCGTAGGGCTTCGATACCACTTGATCTAATAATCACCATATGAGTGACACCAGTTGAAGATTTACTAAACAAAAGGTATTACAGACTCATGTGCTAGTGTGTGTTCAATGTTATTTAAGAAACGGTTCGATCAGCTTGCCAATGCACAAACATTTAAATGGAAAGACAACAGAGAAATATAGTAAGAAACCACAAAGACACAAGCTATTTTAATAAGAAGTTCACCCTATTCTCCAGGGCTATGTCTTCGGTGTAGCTTTCAGTGGTGGCCTTGTTTTGTTGTGTCTTTAAACAAAGAATTACAATGCAGGGACTCAACGCGAGTTCTCCTAAGGTAGGTTTGCTTGGCAGGGTGGTTTCCTGGATTCCCAAGCCACTAGAGTACACATAATCTTCTTCTTCCTACCAGCTCTATGACCTTTTGGTCTACAATGGTAAGAGCCCAATGTGGTGCTCAACCTAGACAAATTCCTCTATGGGGTGGCTCAAATCTCTCAAGCTCAGTGGTGCTCGATGCTGCCACTGCGTTAGCTCGGCCCCCTATCTCATCCTACTTTTCTCTTGCTTTACTGCCTTCTTCTATGTGTATTCCGTCCTCCTCTCGGGATTCTGGTCTTTTTCCTTTGTCTCCCAGACTTTTCTCCGAGTTGACTATGTATTCTATCTCTATTCATGGCTTTTAGCCATTTGTTTCCATGCCTGTTCAGTTCCTCATCTGCCTCTATCGATCCGCCTTCTGTAGTTGTGCTTGGAGTTCCTTGTTCGATGTCAGCATGAATGCTCAGGGAGTGGCCACATGTCCTCATCTAAACAGTGCCAACCTGCTCGTCAGTTTGTTTCCTCAGTTACATCGTGGATGCATTCTTCCTCCACCGTGGTGGTCAAATGGATTCCAAATCCCTTTAGAATGCGGCTTAATTCCCTGTTGACTCTGCTTCCTCCATCGGGTGCAATCCCAGCCATCCGACCTGGGCTCCTCTAGATCCAATGTCATATGCATGTCCTGCACAGTTGACTTTCTCAACCGATAACGCGCGATCAACGGCGGTTTTCTCTCACCTTCTCCACCACGTGTCGATCATTGAGTGGGATCGCTTCGCTTCCTCCAAAACCATTTACCGTGTGAGGGTGCCCTGAGCAATACCGCCAGTTTCCATAGTGTGGGTCCCACCTTGTATGATTAGCGCTTTTTGTTTCTTTGCCCATGGATCTCCAGCTGCCAACGCAACCGAGTGCTTAAGGCTCCTCCATTTTGGCCCTGTTCACCCAGCGATGCGCGATTACTCATCGCGCATCAAAAAACACCTTCTTTTCCCAATCCGGGGCTCCCAGGGGTTACTTTGACCTCCTATGTAGTCTCCATGGGCCTTATTTAGCACGCTTTAAGAAAGGTCCTCGTCATTCCATGCTGGCTTCCATTGGCACTGGTTTAGGGTGTTTTTATTGTTGTTATTTTTGGAATTTTAGGGATTCGTCCCGGCCTGATACAATCATTGTTCTTTGCCAGTGTTTGATGGATCTAATTCGAATCACTATTGGTAGAATATTCCAGCCCATTAACATATTTTGCTCTAGAAGGAGGGCCATGGTAAGTACAAATCCATTCCCTCACATCAAAATTTCCCATCAAGGTAGTATCCAACCTCACCCCTCCAAACCTCATGAGATACCATATAAGCCCCCTTATGGTCCAAAATTCATGAGCCACTCTAGGAGGAACCCCAAATTCCCCCTCTTGAAGATGATCCTGAATGACAAGAGCTCCACATGTTCGAAGTCATTAGCGAACAACTCAGGAATTTGTGGCCTATTACTCAACAATTCACCAAGGGTATGAAATACATCCCCACTACTAACTCCTTGTCCAATGCGTACACCTCCGTACTTCGCCACATGCACCAAGGCATTCTTGTTAACTCTATCTCACATTTAACTGACCTCACACTCAATGATTACGCAAATGCTCTTGAGAGGCTATCCATCAAAGGGTTGGAAAGCCAACCTAAAGATGAAGGCAGTGTCCCTAGGAATACCTTCACAGATGGAAATAACTAGTCATACTGGGAAGAAATGCAGGGGAATGACCAATGCATCATCGAGGAGACCCCTATTAATAACCAACCTCTGACTGGGGGCATCCACAGAATCCTAGGACAAGGAACCAAAGGTTATCTCAGAGACTGCATAAAATTCTACAATAATCAACATGTCATGAGAAACTTGAGGAATACTAGGAATGTTAGAAACACTCAAGATTTAGGTCATCTTAGAGTGCCCCAAGGCAAAGGTAGGTGACCCCCTTGCACTAGTGGGGGATCAGGCACGGATAGTGAGTGAGAAGATAATGGCCATCACCTCCTTTTCAACCCTAGAGGGAACTGCTGCCCACCATAGTTGGCCTAGATGGCACAATCCACTTTGAACCATAGAGGTCAACTCCACGACATGCCTCCTCATTCGGAGAAACACCTCCCAAAGTTCAACCCTGAGAAAGGGACCTGAGCTCATGACCATATTAGAAATTTTTACCTAGCCTTGCAAATGATGAAGGTCCAATATGATGATGTAGCATGTCATTTATTCCTACACACTCTTGAAAATAAGGCAGCCATTTGGTATTGATCATTACCTGTCACTTCCATCTGCACTTGGGAAGAGTTTTAGAAAACTTTCTTGGACAAATTCTCAGAAAACAAGATGCCTTTTATGCCTCTCACCAAGCTCAGCACACTAAAATGTCATAAGAAAGAGAAGGTGAAATATTTCAATAACTTTTCACCACAATTTTAAATATGTTCCCTATTGATGTAGCCTTCGATGATTCTATCACAATTGAATACTACACCAAGGGATATTCCCGTGTTCGTTAAACATGAAGCCAACCTCACACTAGTTGAAAACTTTGTTGCTATGCTCGAAGTAAAAAATGATATGCTCTACATTGGTGCCTTAGAGCATGAATCATGTGAAGCTACGAAACCTTTTGGGAAGAAAAATGAGGCCTCATCAAGTAAAGTTGTAGATAAACATAAAGATTCCTTCGATTTCGAGGGGCTAGCTAAATCCCTAAAGCAATTGACTAATGAAGTGTCTGAGCTAAAGAGAAGAACTAGTGATGCCTCCAGTGGAGCAAAGCCCGCTAATCCCTTTTTCCAGTAAACTAACAACCTTCCCCCTAAAGTGTCGCAAACATCCCACTCAACCTTCAATGTGGAGCAACTAGGAAAGGACAACTTCTGTACTTTCCATCAGGCTTCCGACTCTAGGAAGACCTATCCACAGTGGCTACATAACATGACTACCGTAGTCACCCAACTATTAGAGGATCTAGCCACCAGAGAAGGGGAAGAAAACACTGACGATTCTGATGAAGATGACTCCCCTCCCAGCGATGATACCCCATCTATTGTGCTATCCTTCAATGTTATCCATGTGGGGGCAATGTGCACAACTCAAGAGGCCTTCGTTGGAGATGCCCCCACAAAAATCCCCAAAAGTTACAACCTTAGGAGTAAAGGCACTATGTCAGACTCTACTCTAGAAGACATGAAAAGAGAGTTGTTACGACGGATCCTTCCCCCCACAAATACCAGCCAACCATCCACTTCTTCTCCTAGAGGGACAGATGATGTAAATTCGAACAAGTCACCAACCAATACAAAAGGAGTCTCACCCACACCTAGAAATTCAGCTAAAGGGGTTACAGGTAAAACTTCCTTGACAATGCAACACTTAGCACAAGGATCCTTATCCATGGCTTTAGATTACAATATCTTAGAATATTTCAAGGAAAATTGGGCCAACATCTCTCTGTACGAGGTATGTAAGTTGGCTAGTCAGCGTGAGTTAATGGCCAAGGCTTTCGCTTTCCCTCCTACCCCTTCAAAATCCTCCACATCAATCAAAGGAAACACTACAGGCCAATGCCCAGTCATGATCGACCTCCAACCTATATTAAACGTTGCGAACACCAACTCGAGGGGTTTGATCCCTCCTTTCCTCTTAACCTTTGAGATTTTCAATTTTAATGTGCACAATTGAATCGTTGACTCTCACACATCGACCAACGTCATGCCCTGGTTGGTATGTAAGAAGCTAAATATTCAACTAGAAAAGACTGATGCCAAAATTATCCAACTCGACAGGTCTCAAGTCTCGGCTATAGGAGAATTGAATAATGTCATCATTCGGTTATCTTCTAATTCTCGAGTTCACCAGTGCATTGAAATAATAGTCGTAGATATTCCAGAGGCCTATGGTCTTATTCTCACTAGATATTAGCCTTGTAAACTTTAGGGTGACTTCGCCATAGAATGGCCTCACTTATGGCTACCTTACAAGTGAAGGAATAAGCAAATCAGGGTCAATATTGAACCTTGTACAAAACACACTGTAATCAACCTTGAGGGCTCTAATGAGCTAATCAGCTATGCCTAACAAGAATTGTGAGTGTCCCTTTTAGAGTCCCTATTGAGGTGCTCTTAGCCAAAGACATCAGCTATTCCCCATGATATCCAGATTGAAATTCCCATGCATACCCCAAGCCTCAATAGCAAAGTTTGTTTCTTAAATTTACATATGTCAGTTTTACCTTCCCTCATTATGGAGACATGGACATTGTATTATAATGGATCTAAAACTAACAATGGAGCAGGGGCAGGCTCCATCTTGTTGGACCACAAAGGGAAAAAATTATTTATCTCATGAAGATTGGAGTTTCAATGCACCAACAACACTTTAGAATACGATGGATTAGTCCTTGGCCTAAAAACGACCATTGACCTGAAAGTGGACTGCCTGAAAGTTGTTGGGGATTTGGAAATCATTACAAGATAGGTATGCAATACCATTCATTTTCTCTCACAACATCTCAAGAATTACTAGCAAGAGGTATGGCATCTTATAAATCCATTTAAAGATTTCAATATCATTTATGTTCCTAGATTTAATAATGATGGTGCTGATACTCTAGCTAATGTTGCAACTAGGTTCACACCCCTCAAAGATGAGTTCTCTGTTGAAATTATGTATAAACTGGCTGTGCCTAACAACGTAACTAACTTGCATGCTTTGAATGATGACCAACAGATTTTGGAATTCATGAAAAATACAGAAGTGTTTAGAGATGTGACTAACAATGAAGAGAAACATGAGAGAACACTACAAGAGGAAGCAGGTTCGTGTAAAGGAAATCCATTACCTAAAGGGGTAGTGACACTAGAGAAATTTTTCAACCTCTAGAGCCATTTCAGAGGTCCTCTAAATACCAAAACTCATAGTTCAACTCTCTCGCATGAGAAAATCAACCTTGAGACTGAGTCCAACCCCAAGTATGTCAACTTGGGTGTAGGGTGAACCCTAGAAGAAAGACAAGCATTCATCAGCTTACCTAGAAATTACCATGATGTTTTTTCTTGGACATATGATGACCTGAAGACATATGATACCCAAATTATTTAGCATGTAATCCCTACCAAAGAAGTGACCAAGCCCTTTAAGCAAAAATTGAGGAATGTGCACCCCACATTGGAATCTCTCATCCAAAAGGAACTCAAGAAATTATTGGATGCTCCCATTATATTCAAGGTCAGGCACTCCACATGGGTATCTAATATGGTGCCAATGTGGAAAAAATCCTGGGAGATATGTCTATGCATCATTTTTTGGAATCTTAACTGAGCCATGAATAAAGATAACTACCCGATCCCATCCATGGAGGAAATCCTCTAAACCGACTCGGGATCTGAAGTTTTCTCCCTGCTAGATGGCTTCTCCGATTACAATCAACTTCTGGTAGCCAAACCGGATTGAATCAAAACAACATTTTGAACTAAGTGGTGGATATTTTCATTTCATCACATGCCTTTTGGATTGATAAATGCCGAGGTAACCATTTAGAGAGCGATGGATATTTCTTTCCAAGGCCTTCTAGGTGAAAGTGTGGTGATCTACTTGGATGATGTCACCGTCTTTGTGAAGAAAAGGAGAGACGACCTCGACCACTTAAAGCAGATTTTCGAAAGATGTCAAAAATATGGGATCTCAACCTACTGGGCCACATCATCACCAAGAATGGAATCATTGTAGATCCCGACCGTGTAAAAGCTGTAGTGCAGATCCCTCAACTGAGCACCAAAAAAGATATGCAATCTTTCCTCAGAAAAATTAATTTTCTTCATAATTTTTTTTTTTCAGATTTTGCACAAATTGTCAAACCTTTACAGAACATGATAAAGAGGGACTTAGTTTTCAAATGGGATCGAGAGGAAAAGGAATCTTTTGATCAGATTAAGACAACAATCGCAGAGGCTCCATCCCTCCCCAGACCTGATTTCAACAAAGACTTTATCTTATACACTTTCACCTCAGATTCATCATTGGTCACGGTTCTTACAAAAAAGGAACACAATCATGACGAACATCCCATATCATTCATGAGTACAGGGCTTCAAGGCACAGAGCTAAACTAGCTAAACATCGATAAGCAGGCGTATGCATTCTACAAAATAATGAAACACTTTAGACCATACATCCTAAAAAATAGTAATGGTCCCACATGCAATAGTCAGATCCCTTTTCATACAATAAGAGCTAGGAGAAATGAAAGCCAATTGGATGGCCTCGCTCCAAGCATATGATTTGGAATTCACCCTTCCCACACATTGAAAGGGGATGGACTCTGTAAAATGACTGCTTAAGAAGTCGATCATCAAAACATGGATCTAGATCGACCGACCGAAGAAGTAGAAGGATGGGAGCATGAAATCAAGATGTACCAAAAAGACTCCTCAGCTCACATGATGCCTCATCATGGTATTCTAATGTAAATAAATACCTAGTGAAGGGATCTTTAGCTGAAGTTATGTCCTCTAAACGTAAGAGAGGCGTTAGGCTCAAGACTGCCTCATATCAAATGGCTCAAGGAAACCTTTTTAGAAAGCACCAACTTGGTGTATTAATAAGATGTTTAGAATATGATGAAGCCCAATGAACACTGAAATATCTTCATGATGGGCATGCAAGAGGGAACTATGTAGGCAACACTACAACTCATAAGATCATGTGGGAAGGTTTCTATTGGCCGACACTACTTAAGGACACTCATGCCTATGCACAAAAGTGTCCTATCTACTAGAAACATGTAGCCAGGCTAGCAAGGTCTTCTAACCCACTCCAACCCATAGCAGTTGAGGAACCTTTTCAAGAATGACGGTTTTACGTCATAGGGGAGATCATACCAAACTCGTCAAAATAACACAGGTACATACTCATAGCCATCAACTATTTCACTTGATGGGTAGAGGCCATTCTGTTGCGTAATATTAATGAAAATGAGCTAATATCCTTTATAAAGTAGTGCATCATATCTAGGTTCAGTGTTCCACCTCTCTTGTCTTTCATAATGCTACTTATTTTTCATCTTTGAGATTGTATTATTTTGCCTTAGAAAATAGCATTGTATTGAAACATTCAACCAACTACTATCCCTAAGGGAATGGCCTAGCAGAATCCACCAGCAAAAACCTCATCCATATCATCAAGAAAAGCTTGCTTTTCCACCATAGTAATTACACAACCCCCTCACTAACGCCCTATGGGCTGATCAGGTAACTCCCAAAAAATCAATCGGCATGTCTCCCTACTTCCTAGTTTATGGGAAAGAAGCCATTCTTCCACCCAAACTATACCTACCCACCCTCATATTGGCTCAAGATTCACAAAGTTCCTCATGTCCTTCCATTCGAAGCTGAAATAATGCCTTGTTAAGATTGGAGGAGCAAAGATTGAAAACTAAAGAAAAACTTGCCATCCATCAAGCACGGATCAAGAGATGGTTTGAAAAAAGATTCACGGGGTCATGCGAGTTTAATGTCAGTGATCTAGTGCTTATGTGGGATCAAGCCCACAAGGACAAGGGTAAGAACACAAGGTTCCAAGCCTTCTGGATACTTTGTTTCCATATCATAGAAAAATTGGCCATCACAGTTATAAATTGCAAACCCTGGGAGGACGAGTGTAACCCCTCTTGGTGAATGGCCATGACATTAAATGTTATTTCACCTAGAAACCCAAAAGTTGCTATCCCCACCTTGTACTATAGTTTCCTTTCACTTTCCTTAGATAGGTATCCTTTGTCATCCGTATTGGTTCTTGTTTGTTGTGCATGTTATCTTTTGGAATAAATTTAAGATGGTAGTAAGAGGTTGGAATGGCACTGCATATTGGCTCCCATGGATACTCTCTCAAACTGGTTACTAGCCAAGACTTAAGTCGTAGTGGAAAATCTAATAGGCTAGATTGGTGGTAATGGGGAACTTGATGGAACACATGGTTTTCTCTCCCTCCCACATCAATTTGACCCAACTGGTGACATGGCTGAAGCAACGATTCCATTGAGGTACTAAGCAGGCTTGCTGGAAGCAAAGAAACATTCACAGTTTCTAGGTACTGACTCACTAGGGTACTATTTAGGCTCACTAGTTATAGAGCAACACCAGAATACCATGACTGCTATACTAAGAAAACTTTAAAATCTCACAGTGTAGTTTGAGCTCCCATTTCTTTCCCAGGATGATGGGAGGTGATACTTTGTCTCATGTGTAAATCCCATGTCATGCAGGTTGGGAAAACCGAACAAGTTCAAAACAGAAGTTCGAATACCATCTGTGGGACCCACAACTCCATGAAGCACACGTAATTGAAGTCTCCTTGAGCTAGGCCCAAAGGAATAAGAGATTCTAGATTCTCCGAGGGAATCGCCAATTATTGTAGCTGTTGCAACAATCTCTCCCAAAATTCTAGGAACTTTGATATTTTTGGAGCCCCTATATTGGGCGGAGTCACCAGCCTCGCTAAGATTCTGTTCAAGAGCTCAGTAGTCTCAAAGAACCTAAGGAGGAGTCTAAATTTTTTCTAAGTAAATCTAGGTCGCTACTTCTTGCCCTATTCAATTGGTCGTAGAGTCAGAATACGACTAAGCTTAATCCTCACAACTATCATGACTTATGCGACTCACGGGTCGCAAAGGTCGTGTGGTCGCATTTCCCTCTGCATACTTCCTTGCGACTAGCTAAGTTGCATAGGTCACGAGGTCGCACTATCCTTGTGCAAACATCGATGTGACTATGTGACCTTTGTTATTTCGCGACCCTCTAGGTCACAAGGTCACATAGGTTTTAAGGTCACAACTTTGTCTCCAATCCATGGATGTGACCATGCGACCCTTGTGACCTTGCGACTTACCCAGTTGCACGGTTGCATAGGTCGTAAATTCACATGATAGTCCCATATGACCTCACATGTGCAACCAAAGCTATATATAAGAAGTCACCCAAACTCATTTTGTAATAGCTTCTTAGGTCACATGAAGAGCAACGAAATCCTCTGACTTGGGTTTGCACGTGCGGCTATCTTTGGGGAAGTAACTGTCACCTTCCTGCAATCATGATTTTCTTCCAAGTGTGATTGTCTACATTTCCCAACCTCTAGCGTCCCCTCACCCTAGGGTTTTAACTCTTTTAATCAGTTTTTCTTCATCATTTGCCCATAAGAGTTTACTTGGCTACTCTCTCCCTGGCTGGTCTCAAACATCGGCCTTTGCCTAAACCTAGAACCCACTATTTTTATCTATAGTCCTGAACATACTCACCTAACCTCCTCAGGCCATTTTTGTATCTTCCCTGATCCTTGTTCAGCCTAAGTCATGCATTGTGAAGGCACAATATCCTTTTCTTCGTGACTTTATGACCTCATCAGGTTGCAATTTATGTCCAGTCTCCTTAGCCCACAACTTTGTGACCCTAGGTGAGCTGTGACTCATGGTGCAAATTGCTTAGTCGCCCTCCTTAGCCCATGAACTTGTGACCTATCCCCCCTGCGATTCACCTTTCACCTACTAGAGCCTCTTGTTTTCACAAGTTTTATTTGATTTTCATGTCGTCTCTCTCATCGTGGAACTGTTTTTTTGACATGGCATTGACATAGATCTAGAGTGAATTTCCATTTGTTATTTTGAAGACGAGAAGGCACTCCCTACCACTAAAGATTCTCATAGGGCCTCGAGAAGTGGGTCATGGGAGGATGACCTAGAAGAGGAGCCACCTATCTTTGGGGATACTGTCTGTAACATTAGCAAAACCATAAGGCTCTCCTGGTATAGCATTTATGAAGAGTTTCTAAAGCTAGACATCCTAGAGACACAATAGGATTTCCAAGTGTACTTCGATGTCAAAAGATCCAAGTTACACAAAGTAGCAACACACCCCCAGTCTTCCCTTTCTTAGAAACCATTGAATGGATCTTGCAATGCATAGACACAAAGTCCTAGATGATTAGGGGCCATGATGGGATACCCACAACCACTATCTCCCTAACAGACATCGGTGCCTACTACAGACTCCCTGAGAAAGAAGAGGTCTTCAATACTAGGTGGCTTGTTGGGTTCTCAACTCTAACAAAAGACATCCTCAGGGAATTGTGGCAAGAGACTTCAAAGTTCCAAGTTCGGAAAGGTCAAGCTTACAAGACAGATGGATTGTGAAAAGTGTATCAGTTAATTGTTGCAATGATGTGACAGTTGTATGGCAAGCCAAGATGTCACATTTTCTATGGCACCTGGGTTCCCCTCATGTACGTCGTTACCTCCCGAGGGACCATTTTTAATTGGGTAAACATCCTATGCTCATCTTTGAAAACAAACATAACGGCTACCAAGCTCCCACAACTAGAATAACCTCCAGAATTCTATATATCATCATACCGCATTGATGATGTTTTCTCAAGATTCTACCTCAAAGACGAGAGCTGCAGCTGGGACTCGTCAGCAACCAACCCCGTTCATAGCCATTATAAAGTGTTTTGTGAAACATGTTACAAAGGCATGCTATATATAATCTCTAAAAATTTCATCAACCGATTGCACCAACTACGATTTGGTGAGGAACCACCATGTTTATCTAAGAGGGCTATGAAGACACTTGTCAAGGTAGCACATTGGTTCCCAATTAAGGAAGGAATGTTCATTAGGGTGTTCACTACCTAGAAGCCTCTACATGCCCTACCTATGTTTTACATAGATAGAACACTCCTGTGAGAGGTCTGCTATCATATGACGTAAGGGTATTCAAAGATCTTGAACAAAGGAAAAAAGAAACCCTAACCCACCTTTTGTCTCACCATCAGGGCATACGTGGTAGAAAATTTCAAACAAGTAGAGGCAGAGGTCAAGGAACTGAAGGGAAGCCTTCTCATAATGCTAAACTACTGAACTTATGATCTGGAGAATGTAGTGGCCACCCATTGCAAGAAGGAAAAATTCAATTGGTCGTATTCTCATACCCAAAAGGACATTCAAGACAAGGGTTAGAAATTGGTATAATGCTACAATGAAATTCAGCCCAAGCGAACAACAGGTTGCAGAGGATGAGCCCCAAGACGATTCCTAGGAAGACATAAGCCTCAAAGAAAGAGCTTCCACCATAAAGAAAAAGTAGCACAAAGCACCAATAGGAACTAAGGAAGCTAACCAGTGCAAAGGGAAAGAGGTTGAATACCCCATGAGCGACAATGAGGAGGAGGATGCAACACTGGAAAAGAGAAATGCCAGCTTGGTACGAAAGAAGTGAGAGCTCAAGAGCCAAAGGTAGTTGAAGAACAAACAACCTCCAGATTCCAACAACCAGAGCAAGAGAGGGAAGAGAGAAGGCAAAAGGAATGAGAAAAACAGAAATAGTTGTGGGAAAAGCAATGGGAAGAAGAAAGGAGAGTCCAAGAAGAGGCAAAGAAGAAAAAGTAGGAAGAGGAGAGAAAAAAGTAGGAAGAGGAAGAGAAAAAAATTGGAAGAAGAAGCGAGGAGAGAAGGGAGGAAGAGAACAGGAGGTTGGAACAAGAGTTAAGGAACATGGAATATGAACTAGAGAGGCAACAAGCATTAGTAGAGGAAGAAAAAAGGAAACAGGAAGAAGAGCTTAGGAGCGATAAGGAAAAGGAAGCCGGACTGAGTGAACAAGGGGAGACCAGCAAAATAGCTAACCTAGGAATGGGACAAAGCAAGCTTCCTCCATTAGACGTACCCCCTACTACTCCCCTCACTGGCGGACATCTTCCACTCTAAGAGATAGGTATCTTAGAGGATCAAGACAAGGAGGTCTTAGATCTCACTAGACTCACTTTCAATGAGATAAACATCAAGATCATACAAGAAAGGAAAGAAGTATTGCAACAGGAACCCAGTCGATCCTTTGTTAGTGACCATGGCCAAATATGTTGTGCCTAAAATTATAGAGAACCCTCAAATGATCACCTCGGCTAGGATGGCTTTTGTGGTTGCCATAGAATACAATGTGCCTAAGATGAGCAAACAAATTGTGAATTTGTAGAACATTCTTTATGAATCCAAACTGAGGGCCACCATGGTAGAACAAGGGAAGAAGAACATGGAGGAAGAGAACATGGAACCCTGCCTAGTACACACAAGCACAACAGAGTTCCAATTAGCCATTAAGTCAGAAACAAAGACTTTGGGGGAAGCCATCGTAGTATTTTATGAGGAGATGTCTAAATCACACCACATGGTAGCCCCCATCATGGCCATCGAGGCTGGCACAAAAGAAAGAGTAGCCATGCTTAAAGAGACTATGACTACTTTGGATAGGATACATGAATGGTTTGTTAAGTACCTTGGGGCCTTGATCATGGTCCCTAGGAAAGATTGGATCACCATGCAAAATACTGAGGTCCAGCTCTGCATCAAAGTTCAATCCAAAGAAAAATTCACTAAAGATATGGAAACGGTACTGGCATGCTACAAGCATCATTTCAGTGGCTTGGAATCAGTAATCCAATTACATGGAGCTCCCTTGATAGGTGAAGTCAGGCAGGTCAGGAAGCAGGAGGAGATAACCACAGAATTACATGCATTCATAATGACATTTAAGCAAGTAGCTTGTACAGAGGACATGTCGATTAGCAGAGAAAACATCAAGGATTATGTGGTAGAACCAGTGAGGCTCTACACCAAACTAGTAACCTTGAATAATCAGGTGCATGACAAATAGAGCACTCTCATTTGAGATGCCCTTGAGTGCCTACACCAACATGACAATGATCAACCACAAATCACTCCCATTGTAGCAGAATAAAAACTATGGCACGCGCATTTGACAGAACAACTCAGGCTTGGCATTCTAGAACTTGCCATTATTAAATTAGTGAACTAGATTGATAGTATTTTTGTGACATTTTGTCTACAGTAGCACAAAATGACTTGTGAATATGAAAGGTCACGTAGAATGCTAAAAGTCATGTTGTGAATACGAAAGGTCATGAGGTACTCCAAGAGTCAAGGGTAGGCGAAGAGTTTCTCTTACCCTATAAATATACCCTCATGCCTCATTTGTAAAGGAATTTTTGCGGAGGACTCTTTTGGAGATATACATTGCTTGACAGAATGTATGCCCTTTTAATATATGCAAGGAGTGATTGTAAGCTTCTGCTATTGGATTATTCAAATGTTTTACGTACTAATGCCATGAGTATTTTTCCTCACTTGATGGATCGATTGTTCCTAAAAGCTATTTGATTTGCATCCTGCTCACATGTTGTATCATACTCCAAACTTTATGTTGTTTTGTATGAGTGGTATTTGTTTTGTTAACTCTATACTAATGTCAGTGAACTATTTATTTTGTGTTGGTATAATCTATTTTAACTGAATAGTTATGTATGTTTATAAATGTTTGATTGTTGTGAACTGATTTACAATTTTTAAGCATTTTATCTTAGAATACATGAGGCTTATCTAAAGTCTGCTAACTGTAACTTTAAATAAGGTTTATGTCATTTATGGTTTGGCTATTCATGGTATATATGACATAGGATATTTGTCAATTATTTCCTTGTATTTATTTGAGGTTCATGCTTTCAATTAAATCTACATTTCACCTATGTCCAAAGAAAACTCTACAAAACTGAATGGTAGTTGAGCCTACATACTGAAAGGAACCCCTAGCACAAATGATGCACATTCTAGTTGGGAACCTACACCAGTGAGATCCCCTTCACTATTGGTAGAAGATTCCAACCCGTCAACAGAACCATAAGATAACACAATGTAATTATACTCATAAGTTTAAAGATGTGACAACATAAAGAGTAAGAAGCCACATATAGAACATCCCAAGAAATTGAAGCAAACTAGATTAGTTGAAAGAACTGTCACTTGGAAAATCGATCAATGCCACACAACCTAGAACTAGCTATCTCCAATTCACCCCCGAGCTGAGAGTTCTTGCCATGGATACATTTCTTTGTGTCTATCTCTTCAATGGGTATTTAATACCCTCATTCATGATATGGTTTCCTTTAGTGACGTCCCTCTTTTAGGTGGATATTTTTATCCATTTTCCTAAGCTTTTCATGGAAAATCTCTCCTTTCTCTCTCACAAGGCTTTTCCCATAAAAGCTTTCTCTGCTCTCCTGTAAGGATTTTATGTTAAACTTAGCATCTTTTCCTAGCTAAGAAACCTAATGGATATTTATCTCCCAATCCATTAAGCTTATCTAGAATTTTATCTAGAAGTCTTATCATAAAATAATTATCCATTCCCATTCACCAATGGGATTTCGTTTGGCAAGAATATCGTCTCTTGGTGTCTCATTTTCAAGGTGATTAATTTATCTTTATTTATTTGATAATAAAGTATTTACTTTCATTGTTACACATCATACCTAGCTTTACTTAGAGTGTTACATGCAACAAAGGGGGTGTTACATATTTCCCCCTTAAATTTACACCGTCCTTGGTGTATTACTACATCTAACAATTTATTTCCTCATTCACATGTAGTTGTTTCTAAATTTCTAGGTTCCCATGGCCTTGCCACCTAAAACAGATCTTCCAATACATAGGCTACAAAGGAGTTCTACCGTAATTCTCCTTCAATTTCTACCTACAACATTTGTTCAATCAATTCTGTGAGAGACTCTAGATGCCAACAAAATTCATTTTTGTTTACCACAATGAATGTCACAACTTGATATAATAGTATTACTATTTGAGTAAATGCAAGTTAATGCTGCCCACCATTTAACTATGATTCCTTATTTTAGTTTTATTATAATAGGAAGAAATTGCATGCTCTTTTAGTGCATTTGTGTTCTTGCCAAACACTTGCTTCCTAGAGTCTCCCTACATTAGTCACAACAAGTCAAACTAGCACTTTTGACTAGTCAACATGTATAATATATTATCTCAGGTTAGCTCATAACCATCAAAATCATAAACGATATGTAGCCATCAATCATATATGAGAACCATAAATCACATCTATTTAAAATGGAAATAAAACACTAATACTTATCCTTGAATTACCCATTAGCTTCCGCCTTTGTCTTCTTTTGGTACGCACTCTAGCTCAGTTTCCACACTAGGAAGTCACCCAATTTTTTCTCCTAAACCATGTGTACCTACACATAGTGTGCATCACCCACATACATGTATACATGTCATATGTCATCATGCAATACATGCATCCATACGAGTACCATTTGTACATAGTACCACCTACACAATGTTTACCCAATACCAAATGTCCATAGCATCACCTACACGAAATATACTTCATAACCATGTTAGTATTATGCCAAAAATTCCTTCATTTATTCATATTACCTTTAGGCAAGTCCAATCAAATCGTACTTGGTTTGTTGACTAGAGAGTAAGGAATTCATGAACTTGTTCAACTCGTACAACTAGAGCATAAGTAAATGATTTTTATGTCAAAGTGCTAAAGTGTTTTTACTTATCTAATCCTTCTCATGGGTCTTTTGGTTGCAGGACAATTTTAGAAAATTAGTACCATCGAGGTAATCATGCATAATACAACTTTATCATACCAATAACTTTGAGTTTTGGAATTTAATCGGTCACGTGAATGGGTCTTAATAATAGCGAACTATTGAATATGATATTTAGTCTAGTATGGAATTCAATGTTATATTTGAAGTTTAATAACAACCTTAACTTTGTCTTTAGCCAAGAAAATAATCATTTGGTACTCAAAAGTAATCCATACTTAAACTAATCATGTCATATGATTTGTTGTTGCTATTTTTACACTTCTTCCAACACCTTGTTACCCATGAATAATTCATTGTATGTCCAAAACCAATTGAACCACCAGTATGAAAATAGATACATTTCTCATACATGAGTTATAAATGATGTTACTATATTCTCAATTCCACACCCATTAAGTTTTTAGTCACTATGTGACTCAAGGCGTGAACATAGGTCATTATCATTTTCAAATCCCACTTAACACTAAATCATGACCTAGTACAATACAGTTCATAAACTATTTATGAAATAATTGGTATGTTGTTATATTCAAAACCTGACAACATTATCAATGAAATTTGATAGGTAGACTTCTCCCATATTTCTTGATAGGAAGTACTCATAGAAAATATGCATTTCAGATTGTACGACTGTCCATTTATTTGAATAGATTTCTATATACCCATACCTTTGTTCACCAGAATCCTAATTACTAGAGCCCCTTAGCGATCATCTTCTTCATTTAGTAGCAAGTTGTTGCATGATTTGTTAGCCTCTTTCTTCCTCATCTAGAAAATTTTATATGTTCCATTTCACTTGATGCATGCATTAATTTACTACCATCCTAAGATCCTTTGATCATCATGAGTTGTATTAATGTGAAACATTTCTATTTTACCCAAGATTTGTTTATTAATTTCGACGAGTCATATTTCAAATTTAGTGTGTAATCAGGTCACTCTCGATTGTTCTATTTTTTTTTTTTAATGCATCAAGCTCCACCATATCTAGTTTATTTATCATTTCATAAAGTAGGTATCCTTTGTGTATATGTAGTAGAAGCATACAAACCATTTTTATCTTATCACTTCCCACAATAAGTACATTTGTATGATCTATCATTCTTCTATTGGAAGCATCCTCTTCTTTCTACAGATTTGAAAGTCTCCTATTTGTGAGATATTAGTAGATCCCCATCTATATCTGGATGGATATGCCCATCAATGTTGTGAAGGTTGAGGTTGCATACTTTGAGTTGCAATAATTTACACATTGTAATTTGAGTTTGTATTTAATATTGTATTACTATTATTAATCGAGAAACACCAGGAGTTGCTTTTACACTCTTATTTTGTATTTACACTAGATGTACTTTTGGTGTCAGTCCCATTAACCTTCTTATTAGAGTCATAATTTGTATGATGTCTTCTCCAACATGCATACAGTGAGTTGCATTACATTTGTGCATTTACTTCTCAACTTTGACCCTAGTTTCATCTAGATTGGAATATAATTTTTTCCTCTTATCTTCTTTACTCAAAAGAAACTTATAGGTTCCAAACTAGGCACGTTGAATTACATATGCATATTAAATAATAACCTGGTCAGGTTTAGGTCCCTTCAATAATGTATATTTGAAGCATTTTCCCTATAAGGTGAATTAACAGCTCAACGAGCGAAAAACCCACATTCAAAATGGATTGCACCATTACATGTAGATTCACCAATGAACATAACCATATTAAATTGAAAGACAATTTTAAAAATACATAGTCTCGTAGTCTATTCGAAGCATCTTCTCCTTGTGAGTTACCTTATATGAGTTCAATGTTTCCTCTTTCATATATCATCCTTTATTAGGATCTATATAAGCATAAATTTTATTCAATTAAGTATTTCCTTGACTAGACTATCCTTACCTGTAGGTTTTAACCCCGTACAGAAATCACCTGCATACGAATTCTAAATCACAGGAAAAATAAAAATGCGAGAGAATAACACATAAAACACATATACATAGAGATTTCCCACTGGATCACAAAACCAAGACTACCAACTTGATTTTTCATTATGTTCCTTTCAATGTTACAATACATATTTATACATGACGAAGCATCCAATACCATGGACCAAAAACCATCGCGTCCAAAACCATGGACTGAAAACCATAGGTAGGTTCGCCCAACCTAATATAGGGTCCAATTTTTTTTTTTCCCGTGGGCGCTGCCAGAGACCCCGTAGAGGGGGGCTACCCACCCCCCTCAAACCCTCTGGACAGGGGGGGCTACCGCCCCCTATGATCCCCCCCTACGCAATTGGTGCAACGAAGGGGGGGCTCTGCCCCCCCTCTAACCCCCCAATTCACTATGTAGGTTAGTCGTGGAAAGAATATAAAACAACCCAAAAATATCCCACTTGTTGTTTTCTTTCCACAGGGGGCCACACGAGAGCTTAGTCATTTTTCCAGCCCTGAAATGCCCATTGTTTCTCTACACCAAGAGAACTTCTCAGAGCTCACAGATTTTGTCATTGCATCTACAGTATTCTTCAAAGTGTCCACCTTTACCAACAACACCTTTTTGTCTTCTATCATATCCCTCACAAAGTGATACTGAACATCAATGTGCTTTGTCTTTGAATGATAAGTAGGGTTCATTGCCAAGAAAATTGCACTTTGGCTGTCACAGTCTATCCTTATAGCTCCATGTACTAACCCCATACTTGAAAATACTCTATGCAACCAAATTGCTTCGTTTCTTGCATGAGTGGCTGCCATGTATTTTGCCTCTGTAGTTGATACTTCCACTACAGATTGTTTCTTACTCATCCAACTGACTGCACCTCCAAATAGGTTAAACACATACCCACTTGTAGATCTTCTCCGATCCAGATCTCTAGCCCAGTCTCCATCAACAAAGCCACGAATATCTAGCACTCTGTCCAATCCTGGTCTTCCTTGGTAGCACAAACCATAATCACTAATGCCACGCAAATACCTAAAAAACCACTTCACTGTTGTCCAGTGCTCCTTCCCTGGTTTTGACATAAACCTACTCAATACTCCCACTGCATGTGCAATTTC
>APFE031269426.1:26728-39218 GCA_000404065.3 Pinus taeda
ATACTGAATCTGAGACACACAATTGTATTGTGCTCTTTGCCTTCCGATCCAACTTCTTCCATTCTTCATTGGTCACTCCCGTTGGTTTAGTACCCAGATCTACTGCGATCTACTAATCTTTATCCACCAATAGATCGTCCATCTTGAGTTTCCACAACTCAAAGCTCTGACCATTGAACATCTCAATCTCTATCTTTCTGCTGCTCGCCATTTTCTTTCACCACCAGAATCGATCTCACAGATCTCCCACTGAACAGGGTCTACCACAGGCCCGAGCGAAACCCCTCAGCAACAAAGGCATCCCCTTGAAGCCAAAACAGCTCTGATACCAAATGTAGGGTTTGACCTCTTACAGAAATCACCTGCATAGGAATTCTAAATCACAGGAAAAATAAAACTGTGAGAGCATAACACATGAAACACACATACACAAAGATTTCCCACTGGATCCCAAAATTGGGACTAACAGCTTGATTTTTCATTATGTTCCTTTCAATGTCACAATACATATTTATACATGCCGAAGCATTCAATACCATGGACCGAAAACCATCGCGTCCAAAACCATGGACCGAAAACCATAGGTAGCTTCGCCCAACCTAATATAGGGTACAAAAAACTTTTTCTCGAGGCGCTGCCCCGAACCCCGTAGAGGGGGGCTACCCGGCCCTCCCAAACCCCTCGAACAGGGCGGGCTGCCACCCCCCCACTACGCAATCGCTGCAATGAAGGGGGGGATCTGCCCCCCCTCTAACCCCTCGGTTGACTACTTAGGTTAGTCGTGGAAAGAATATAACACAGCCCAACATTACCTGCATTAGCTGGAATTCTATTAAGCTATTCCCTTCTGTAGTAATGATACAACTCATAATTTAAATTAGTATGATGATAGTATGGAATAATTCACTTTCCTTATCCACCATTCTCTACACTTACGTTAATATTTATAAAACGTGATGACCATGCTACAAAAACCCATCATCCAAAATTTCACAGCGATAATCACACTTTACAATTACTACAAATTTGTTCATTCCTCCCAATCTAGTATGAACATTTAAAACTAAGTCTATCATGTGTAAGTAACTTAAATCGGTTTTAAATCATTGTAAAGGGCCTTTGTGCCCTCACAAGCACATTTGACAATAACCTAAGTGTTGGAGGTCTTTCTACAACACATATAATGAATTAAAAATTTAATATTTACATCACCGAATAAGTCGACACAATTAAAAAAAGTAACCAATTTGTGGTTGACCATTTCTACTTATAAAAAAAAAATAATCAAAATGTTAATTGTTGTCATTTATTTGTATTACCCTCTACTCCACCGATCATCATATTATAGAATTATTTGTTCTTATACAGCTTTTCATGGTCCTCCCCACAATGTCACTATAGCTATCAGTAATACTTAGACTTGAGAAATTCGATCTAAATGCAAGGATTAAATTTATCTTGGTTCATTCATCAAGCTCGACTATACAGATTGTACAGTATCTTAAATCAGTTTTTTAAAAAAGATAATTAATTAAAGTTTGCACCACCCATTCTTGTAAGCATACCACTCAACTCATTGTAACCACACAAATGAGGCATACATATATGTAATCACATGCATGTAATCATTTCATGAGTTTGGAATAATATCTACTCATCGTTGTAGTTAGAAGTATAACATACATCCTTCAAGCATAATGTAAATTAACAACTTTGATGGAAAATTATAGAAGATGTGCCTTATTTCTATGGTTTTCATTATGCATTAAGACAACCAACTCATAATTTAATTTCCTTTAACCCTACTTGTTTTGTGTGACCAAAGTTTACCATGGACCTTGACCATGTTCCAGTCTCCTTCTAGAGCAGCAAACAGGAATAGGAGCATCAACTCTACCTCTGCAAGCACACAACATAGGTGTCAAAATTCGATATTTGGAAGACTTGTCACTTCATACAGTCGCTACCATGGTGAAGGGTAATCAGTCTCCTGCCTGCAAATCATTTTCACATTCAATTGCCCAAACTTCTATTGGTGCTTCCAATGGTTAGTGTTTAACACTTACTTTTATGAAGCCATATAGAAAAATCAGTTAGTCATATATGCTCTACTTGTAGGCTAGCATTTAATGTTGATATACTATGACTGTACATACCCGTGTCTGTTTGAAAGATGTTGGTTAGTTAAAAGATGAAAACACTTACATGTTGCAAGCATTGTAATATATAAAGATAGTATGATATAAAATGTACACCCTAAATACAAGTAATAATACTAGTGTGTGCGTCAATATCTAGTGCATGCATAAATAGATGATGATTCACGAAGAAAGATGTTATGTAAGGAACTTGACTATGAAGACAACGAATTCCACCACATATTCTTTTCTTATGTATGGCTACAATTCTTGCGATAGCCATTAAAGACCCACAAAAATAGTGAAATGAAGAAGATTCAATAGGAAGAATGCACATGCATTAGAATCGCAACTCTTATGCACTATGTTTGAATAACTTGAAGAGAATACTTCACAGGCTTCCCTAACAATCGAGGGTAAACTCAAATTTAATAATATATTGGATATAGGAAGGTTTTCTTTTTAACATGATCTTCCGATCCCAATCTATGCGTAGTCTCCATGTTCCAATCTTCAACATATAGGAAAGTTAGAGAAATGACTATGTTGGAAACATGGAGGTCGAGATAAACCTTATCCCTATGAACTCTTCTTTGAAGATGGAGGATTTGTGGATTCTCAACGAGAGTAGCTTTGCGGATCGAGAGGGAAACAACTATTAATATTATAGATTTGAAAAGGTAACAATAGTCTAGTGCATTTCTCCATTAACTCTGAAGGTGTCATTATGCTTTCAATCTACAAGTAATAACAACCACCTCCTAAAGCTACCATAGATTATCGAGCTTTTAGGGGTGTGCGAGTTTTTCTTTATAAACATCATGAGTTGCATAACAAGCAAGAAAGTACTTGAAACTGACCTTACTCTCTCAACTTGAATATGGACTTTGGTGCCACCAGCACATTAAGTATCATGGATTATCAAATTTTAGAGCTGATGTTGGATAGTGCAAGGGTGAATCAACTTGAAATTGATAGAATATCAATGCTTGAGAGCCAGAACTTGTCACTCGAAAACACCCGAAGGTGGATTTTATTGTCACAAGTACCAAAAGACCGAGTAGAGTGAGGGAGAAACAAAAAAATCGACAATATCTCAATCAAAACCTAAATTCTATATTATTATCTTCTTAACTATACAGGTATTGATTCGGCAAGTATTTGGTTGTAATCCACATGAATACAATGATTTCGCTTGTCCATAACCTAATATGGTAAATTGCCAAACCTGAATTACCTGCCTACATGAATAATCGTTACACTCACAAATGATTTGTCCTTTAGGCACCATCATGATTTTCATGATATCGAATATTTCACAACCACTTACCATTTTATGGCAGATATTTTCTTTTCCCTTCTTGAAGTTGTAACAAACTCTATTTCCCCACACATTGTTTTTCCACCTAAATATATAGTAAAAAGACATGTCTCTTTACAGTGGATATGTACTAATCTATTGTAAATAAAGCATTAAACCATTTGAACATGAGAGAATATAAAATAATTCCTAACACTTATCTCTAGTAGTCCCTTGGTAGGCCCTTTAGACAATAAAATTATATATTTATAATGTTTGGACAAGACCTACAAGATGATAATTGGGAGTGTTAAGCTAGAACATACTTTTGTCGATGGAAATACATATATCTTGAAAAAGTAGTCTTGACATATGTTTATAAGTGTACTTATTTTGATTAGAGGAACTTTTACCTGCCACCGTGACATTGGTGTTTCAATTTCTACACATGGAGTCTTGTTTACCCATTATAGATGTATTAGTGTTAGCTATGATTGAATCCACCTTCCAATGTCCTTTATCATACATATAGATCTATCTCAACTAGTATAATGTTATCTTGATTTAATGAGGATGATTGATGTATTAATAAATTAAATTTATTTCATGCAACCACTACAACTCTTCTAGATAAACAAATGCTTAAATATATTCATTTACTCACTATACTAGTGAAATTTATTCTCTCATAGTTCCTATCATTAAAGTGAAATATATGCATGGCTTGAATATCAATTCCCCTAACCTTATGACTAATGGTATAACATTCTCATCATATGAATGTACCTACTTGTTATATGGTTTGTACCAGCTAGTGTTGTGCACCCCATCTCAAATTAAAATGAGTAAGTCGGTATAAAAGCTATGGAAACATAATGCCAATACTTTCAATGTTAAGCTAGTATGTTGTCAAGTACTATTATGCATTTTTCTGCTACACGTAAGCGTCCAAGGGGTATTCATGTCGTTGCATCCTTTCGCTATCTTCTGTCTCCCAAATGACATCGTCATGTTGTTCTGTGTTTCTATTCAATATCTAACTATTTATGGGCATACAAAATCCATGAAAATCAATGAGCTTTATAGACCCTCATCTCACATGACTTTTTTAGTGCCCCTCTAGGTATATCTATTCTCCCTTCTTTGATTAGATTAATTTATATTGTGTTATGTTTTCATGTAGCAAATTATTACTTGATTTTCGAACTCCCGATGTTGATGTTTTTCCAGGTTTATTATGCCAGGTTTATTATGCCTTTGCTTGGTCACTACTCTGGCATGTAACCCTACTTGGAATTTTGGTGTAAAATTTCTATGGGTTCCTTTTGAGTTCCCTCAATTTTCTATGGCTGCCAATGATTCTTGTTTCCACTTTTAGGAAATTTATCAAGTTCAAAAAATTATGCAAAGGAAGGTAACTTGTGGTCTTGGTATCTCATGTCTTATATATATGTCCTCTGATTTTAGGTGAAGAAATTACTCAAATGGTCATTTAACTTCAGTTGCCTCTCTTCTAAATCTACCACCTTTCCCCCTTACTCTGTACAGGTATAGTGGGTAGGTCATGTTCCAAAGGGGCATTTAGAGGAGCGCACTTTAACTTATAGGGGACAGTCCTCAATTTGTAGTTAAGGTCTGTACTTAGATTATTTTCTTAAATTTCTATAACGTTTTTAAACGAAATTTTGTAGCGAATGCATGGCCAAGGTTTTATCTCCTATTTGTAGGTGTAAATGGCCCTTGAATGAATTTTCCTTGCCAATAAATCAACTACTTACAATCAACCTTGATATGTCCTCTTTTTAATTTCGAGGTTAGTTCAATTTCTTGGCTAGGGATTTAAATCTTTTCGCATATGTATGCAATTTATAAATGGTGAAGCTCTTGTACTCCTAGGGTTCTTCTATGTCTACATTGTGGTTTAAATTTTGTAGTGGCTTATTATATGTTGGTTGCACTCTACATTTACCATTTTTCCCAGTCTTGGATCATGGCATTTTCTCCTTATTATGACACTATCCCTATGTAAATTGTTGTGCCTTATAGTTAGGAGTCTTAGAGGGAGAAACTATGTACTTTATCTCCTTTCTTGTTTCAAATTTTTTCTAGGGTCATCTTGACAATTCAACCTACTATAAGCGATTTTGTTTTCATGGTTCTTAGTAGTTGACTAGAAATTTCTCCATATTAAGTAGAATCACACGTATTTATTTATATAAACTTGATTCTCATCATCTATGTGATGAAACTCACTACCATATTTACCTTTGAGTCTTTCTTGCTCTGTGTTATGGGACTTTTATTTAATGAACTACTATTTTGAGGTGTGTATCTCACTGAATGTAATAAGATTTTATTCTATACATGATCCATCATCTTATGTGTTTCACTGTTAGAGTTTTTATACCTCTGTTCTATCTGTCCTATTACTTCATTTCAATTTAACATTGTTATAATTCAGCTAATCTTTTCTATACATTTAAAATAAAATGATTTTAATTATTGTTTGGTGTTGAAGTATAATAATGATTTAATAACTTTCCTACTGATGCAAACTTATGGAAATACAAACATATATAGCTCTAGATTATATCTATTAGAACATTTTATTATGTAATTCATATATGAATGTGATTATCATTGTATTCTTGAACAATCTTCTATCTTAATTTCACTTCATTCTCTATGTTTGACTTTTGAACACATATAGTGTCTGACTAACTATAAGTTACTTAAATTAATTTTCTTTCAAAAATAAGTTAGAAGTACTTGATCAGGAAATTATATGCGTACCTCTGATTTCAATAATTATTTTATGATTGAATCGATCATTTTTCTTTTTGGTCTCCAATTGTATCTTTTTTTATTACCCTATCATCTCACTTCACCTTTGACATTCTAATTGGTATTAAAGTATGCACAATTACTACTAAAAATCTGTATGAGCTATATCCTCAGTTTCCAATTTATTTATCAATAACTACCATGGTGGGACACATACCTTTAAATAAGCCATGAACTCTACTTTCATGCAGAAGTTGTATTTCACACGATAACATACCCATATATTTACTATGAATGTCATTTGCTAGTTATTAGATCTATTAATCCAAAACCCATGTTTGTTATGAGTAAGATCAATCTAGTAATGGTTATCATTCCATTATAACGTCCAACCATAAAATTGTAGACACAAAACTATGTATAGTTTAAATTACAAGATTAAGCTACATATTTGGAGATATTTACCTACACAGGATTATCATCTAATAAAATTAACATTCAGTTATGAAAAAGGGTAGTATATGTGTCTCTAAATTTTCTTTCATAGATTGTATGCATAACAATCATTAACTGGTTATGCACACCTACTTGCACTATTCTAGTAATATTTTTACACCAAATCCATAATACTGAACCCCAAGGAAACTTGAACTATTACAATATTCAGACATAATTTTATACATTATAGAAATAAATTGGTATAGCAAATAATCTAACCAGATTTGTTGTAAATGGGAAAACTTGGGAGTTTGACACCTTCTCCACCAAACCTAGAGTTGATTTCCTCCAGTTCACCCTTGAGCTAAGAGTACTTTCCCTCATAATCAACACCCCTTGTTGAGTCCCTTCATAGGTATTTATACCTTTATATCATGACAGATGCTTCCCTTAGTGGTGTCTTGCATTTTTGGTCCTCCACAACCACCTTCTTAGGCTTTCCCTTAAAATCTCACTTTATCTCCCATGATGCTTATACAAGCTTAGAATCTTTTCGTAGCTAAGCAATTTAATGGATTTTTCTCTCCCATCCATTAATATTATCTAGAGTTTCATATACAATTATTACCATCAAAGAACTATCCAATCTCATTTACCAATGAGATTTTATATTTGTTTTTATTTCTTCGGCAAGAATCTCATTTCTAGGTGTCTCATTCCAAATCACATACATTCCATTTATTTGTTTATTACTAAATATTGATTTACATAATTATTCCAATATTCTTCATTGATATTCGACCATTCATTCTAACTTGACTCGATCTAACCAAAAACAATATTACAGCAATAGATAGATATTACAAAAGTGAACTTAGTCATGGTCACAATAGTTATCTATAGAAGTCTTTATAAAGGTTTCATAATTCGATTAATTTTGTTAGTTTTGTTCTTTCCGTTTTGATCTTTCCTAGCACCATTTAGGTTAAAAAATGAGATATTATTAAAAGGGATTACCATAACAACTCAAGAGCACATCCTAAAGTAGTCTATGCATACCTAAAATCAATGAAACATAGTGAAAAATTCATATCACCAAATCTTACAATAGTATTTTTTCTAGCATGCTTCACCTGTGAGTTTCTATTAATTATCTTCATCATGTTTGTGTCCTCTTATGATATAAAAACTATTGTTTAACATGTTTCGGGAATTCTCTTCCCCCCTTGCATCTTTTGTGACTTTCATCTTTCCTAACATATCCATGTGGTTATCTTGATATATTAATTGTTGTAAGCATAGATTCATTCATAAGCAATCATTTAACCCAATTTCATTCACATCCATAGAAATCATATTGCAATTCCTTAAGGTACTTATCTTGGGTAGCATTAATTGATGGCATGTGCTATTTCCACATCAATAGGTATATGTAATGCTTTTATCAAAATTTTACCAACATTCTCTTTACTTCAACTTTAAATTTTCTTTAGATTATGGGCCACATTTCCTTAGTTTCCCTACCAAACTATCTACTAGGTTCTTAATAATTTTATTTCAATAATATATCTCCATCAAAGTCCTAAAATTCTCATTGGGTAAATAGACTCAAAGTATTTAATATACATAATCAATGTCGTGTATAACTTATCATGCATACATGTGTATATACATATGTTTTCTATGTTGTTGTTGTTTTTTTTAATTGGCTCATATTATGTTCCAAAACTTTTAAAGAGAAAGCATTTGACCTTCATCAACTCAGTTAAGAGTTTTCCCTTTGTAATTTATGGCTATATCATTTGGCTTTAATTTATATATACATTTTGCTGTAGTTGTGCTAGATGGCTCATGGGATCTACCTTGCATCCATTCCTGTTTATTCTACTATTGTGGCCCATCTTTCTTCTCATTAGTCATAATATTTGTGCTAATATACTTTAATTTCATTAGATTTATTATCCATGGGTTACAATGTTGACAAGTAAGTTTTTATCTTTTATATCCATCACTATGATGTCTTGCATGTCATTTACTAATGGTGAATTGGTGAACATGTCTCAATCATCCAAGGTAATTTAATTCGTATTTATAACCATATTTGTAATCATAAGTGTCATAATTCAAGTCACTTGACACAAATCATCTTTAGTATGTTCAAATGGATTCCTGGGGTTGATCAATAGACTATCTACTAATTATCTTCTTATATATATATTATCTATTATATATATATATATAATATATATTATATATATATATATATAATAGAATTATACAAATCTTGATTGCTCTTTTTCTTTTTTCTAATTCTACATATACTTTATTGTGTAACATCTCTTTATTTTCAAAAATAAAGATACTTTCATTCTGAGTTTTCCACAAGTGACTATCACTTCTGTCTCTTTATGGCTTGCCTCCATACACTTATATGATCAAAATTTAACTTACGATCAATGATTACCTTCACCCATGTTTTCAAACAAGCTTCTCGATAACACCCAGGAAGATGGAAATTTTAGGCTTGTTCAACCAGCTAATTTTCCATGATTTTCCACAAAAAGATTCGCAAATTTCCAATTTTTATAAAAGGTGATTCGCCAAATTTTAAAAATATAAATTATTTTACACTTTATAACGAACATTAATAGAGACTATGATAAAAATCATTATAAATTTGAATAATTTTACAAATATATCAATAAACATTTTATAGTTTTCATATTAGGGATTAATGAGATTCGCCATTGTTTCTAAACTTCAAGAAAAATTTCCATCCTTAAAATTTTCCTTGCAGTATAGGTACAAGGAAATAGCTTATACCATCAAGTAATTACTTTATCAAAATAATTTTTTTTATGAAAATTGCAACTATAATCATGCAATTATCATATAGATATTCCCAAGATTTTTGGGAAATTTGACATGAAACACCCTCATCTTCCTTTTCAAATGTAACTATAGTATAGGAAATGTCACTTTACTAGTTTACTTTTGTACACGTCTTTTGCTTTATCTGTGCATATGCTTCCTCATCATTCCAAATCATGAACCTCTTTCATTATACAAAAGTAATGGGACATAATTTACTTAAATATTCTAAACAATCATTTTCTCTCATAGACACCCAGTATATCAGTTCTTGTAGGTAAGGGTGACTTTAGCAATTTGTCAACATGTTTTTTGTATAACATTGAAATTTTTTTTATTTACTCTTCATTTCCATCTCCTAATTAGTGATTTCTTTCCTTCATTATACATTGTTAACATGGTGGATATGGACCGCAATTCTTCACTTAACTACACTAACATTTTGAAGACTGATTTAAAGGTACTAGTCCTGTAAATGATTTGTCATATTTACAATCCTTTTTTTTGTGAAAAATAACACAATTTGCTACTATTTTCCATTAATGGCCACAGTATTGAACCCTTTAGCATTCATAAAACTTGTAACATTCCCCATAAAACATTCTTCATTTCACCTTAGTTAATTTGTTACTAAAAGGTGGAGACTTATAATTTTCATGTTTGGACTACTACATTGGACAATTGCATTTTTTCCCATCTTTTATCATCGCAATAATCTAATAATGTCATTGTTTAGTATCGTTATTACAATCACTAGTATTAGTGAGGAGGCTTGATCTATCTATGTGACATGTGCAATTCAAAATCCCGTAATCAAAGATACACTCACTACTCCCTTGCACACTAATTTTTTGGCTTAGATGATGGTTATGATGGAATGTTGAACTTGTCCCCTTCACTTAATCATAAAAATATTAATATTAGTCTAGGTCAAATATTCAAATCTTCACGAGCGTCGTTAATTGTAACGTACATCTTTCCATTTATTTAGTTTTAATACCTTTAAAGAACTTATAATTTAATCATTAAATTTTAATACCTTTAAAGAACTTATAATTTAGTCATTAATATATTTAGAATAAATCCTTACTAACATCCAACGTGAGAATGTAAATTAACGAGCTCATTTCCCTATTTTCTCTCCACTTGGTGTATTAATAGCCTTATGAACTATCATTACCTTGGGCTTATAATAATGAATTTGTGTTCTCACCAGTTCTTTCAATAGTCTTAAGTGTTCTATTTCTTAATATATCTATTCATACAAAGGCTACATGAAATCCCTTTCCGTATGTTAATTCACGGCGCTCTCTCTCTCTATATATATAGATAACACATAGGATTATTAACCGTGTTAGAGGTAAGGATACGGTTTTCATTCCATGACCATACTATAAAAATAATTCACTTGGTAGTTTTTAATAGTGTATGATTTACATTATTTTCTAAGAGTTTGAGGGTTCAAATACCCTATGCTATATGATTCATTAAAGGTATGATAATACATCTCTTTTGAAAACCCTATATCAAATCGTTTTATAGGATTAAGGTCCTCAAAATCAACTCCACCTTCCAAATCACATGTTTCTAATCAGCAACTCCCGTATATTAGGGTTTATATCTGTGATGAGATATGAAGTGTTCAGTTATGGGAGTAATTCTTGGGAGTCATTCCATGCACCTTTCAAGTCTGTCGCTAAGGTAAGGCTTCTTCTAGGCACTTCCCATATTCTGTTCAATATTATTTCAAATTGTCCCTAGTATAACTTGGCCTATAAATTTTGCAAATTCCTTCTAGCGAGGATTCCAAGGTTGGACACGAAGTGCCACTCTTATTCACATCCTAGGTGTACAAGGTATGTGGTAATTGGGGTGAGATATTTTATTAAATATTTATGAACTTTGAATAATTATTTTATGACCTTCATAATCCCTCTAGTGAATGTAATTTTAATCGTTATGAACAGGGTCATTGGAGCTATAATGAATGCATAGACTTTCTTTCCCAAGTAATTGGTATTTTATTTATTTGTCATAAGTTTCATCTTTCTTCCTCCTCTATGGGTGTCACACCAACCAAGAATTCCCTTTGGTTGTTCCTTTTCTTTACAGGTTTGTGGCTTCAGTTCCTAGCAATAACACTAGTTAGCGATATAGTTGTGGATAGTTTATACAATTTGAACTTAATAACATGTTCTGATTTGCTTCTCATATTTATATTTTTCAGGTTCTATCCAAGAGGCCATTTTTTCATACTTTTCGTTAGGGTTTTTATACCCTTACTGAACTCTATCAAGTCCCCAAGGGTTTAGGGTTCCTGTTGGTATATTTTGTGGCCTCACTTAACCTTGTTGGTTCATTAATATATGAGCCCTTTAATACATAAGCCTTTCAAAACTTATATTCAATAATTTCCCACTATATATAATTTATATAATTCTTTTTTCACATTCTCGTAATAGTTTATGGCTTCAACTGCCTTGGAGGTTTTATCTATATACATCAATTGGTACATTTGAATATTCTAGTTCCTTACATATATTTGAGGCTACTTATTTGTCCTTAAATATATAAGGTATTTTGGTGTACCTTCGATTATGTCTTACATGACCTTTTTTTTATTTTTTTTAGAGGAAACTTGATATCTATTATTTGTAACGATTGTGTTTTACATGATACAATTATCTCTTAATTTATTAAAATACCTTATGGACTCTAACAGGGATTACTCGGAAATTTATTACTGAATTAGTATGGTTTTCGTTCTTTTTTATGTGCTTCTGCAATAAATTTGATTAAATACGTTAATTTGGGTGTTTTTGCGTAGACATTATTTGTATTATCACCCTAGAGTCTTTATTTTAAAAAACATATTCTATATCTTGTAAGGCAATAGAAACTAACTTAACATAAGTCATGTCGAGTACAAAATTCAATTATTATATTTTCTACCTATTTC
>APFE031269426.1:65893-91757 GCA_000404065.3 Pinus taeda
AATATCTTCCAATAAGATATTATTATAATATTTTAATGATAAAAATATCATGCCTTCGCTTATTTTATAAGTTGATATTGAAACATTTAAATTAATTTCGATATTGAACTATTTTATTTACAATAGATATTGAAAAAATAATAAAATGTCTCATCATAATTTTTCATACAATTCAATATACAGGTTTAATATCAAATTATATGTATATATGTATTGTATCACAAAAACTTCAAATAAAATATTAAGTTTACTAATGTGATAATTGGTACATACCCCATATCTAGAGTTTAAAGCCTTATGACTATAATATATAAAATAAATTAATAAATTATATTTTTTTAGAAAACGATATATTTTTATTTGTATATTTAAAATGATTATTGTTTTAAAATGAATTATGATATTTTTTTTTTTGATATAAAAATTTATATTATATATACTACTATCTTTATATATATAAGTAGATGGAATGTTTGCAAGTGGATTTTTTCAGTTTTCAAATAGAGATTTTTGAGTTTTAGATTTTCAAAAAATGATTCACCAAAATTTTATATACAACTCTAAATTAAATTTTAGAAATTTGAATATTTTTCTCCAAAGTGTTCTACAATTTGCATAAAAAGGGAAACTGAAGCTTGGTCAAATTTCTAAACTTTCGGATAAATTTTTAATTATTAAAAATTTATCCATCTTATATATATTAGTATATATTAAATTTTGCTGTAACATTTGGAAATATCTAACAGAGTTTTTTCTATTGTAATAATAATGTTAAAATAATCACTAAAAGTTAAAAAAATAAAATGTTTTTTTCCAATTAGTTTTTTTTATTTGAAATCTACATCATGCATATCTATCAATTTCATTATGTATTCCATACTATTAAATTGGTTATTTCAGATTTATAAAGAAAACGTATTTAGTTATTTCAAATCTATAAAGCAAACACATAAAATGAAAGATGACACATACGAGGTTGCACATAGGAAAAACATTGTTATTAAAGGTGTGTGTTCTTATGAAATTCAAATTTTCTGCATGTGCTATGTTTGTACCTAGATTTTGAATTTCATATCACAATACACTTGTACATTCTAGTTATACATTATGTGTACTCATTCTTATTTGGACTAAAATATTACATTGAAGATAATTCTATGCATGTTCTAACTACAAATAATGCATGAAAATTGTTGCTTACATTAAATTTTATATTGAAAAAAAATGTGCCCAATACACAATATGCTTCCAACAAACAATCAAAATTGAATAATCTTTGTCTTGCACCCAATACACAAGATCATATCATTAAAGACAAATGGTGGATTGATTTTGCTGGAATTAATATAAGTAATTCATTGTACAATTCAAATTTATAATCAACATGGAATTCAACTAGCGAGGTTTGGAAGGGTAGATAGCCCTATTTACATAATTTCATCATTCTTGAAACTTGAGGGCCTAAAGATGGTTGAGGGAGGAAACCTGAGTTTTAGTTTCTAAATGAGGCTTCTAGGACCTTAGCAACAAAAGTAATCCTTCAAACCACCAAATAAGGGCATAATTACTTAACAAAACTCTACAAATTCTCATTTGTAGATGTCACATTTGGTAGTTATTTTTGTCCCATTTGAAAATTTGTTGCCAATAGCACCATTTTTTTCATGAGGTCTAAATTAAGATATTTTCTAATCATAATATCAAAAACTTTATAGGCTTGCTAGTTAAAATTTAAACTCAATCACCGACAAAAGTAATGCTATCAACAAAAACTTCTTTTTCAAGGGGTTAAAATTACTTGTTTGACACCATATTCTTAACAATTAATACAATTGAATATGACTCATTAAATTAATCTCCAAAAAAGTTGTGTCACCAATAAAATCTTGTATTTTTAGTGTTAAAATTGTATTTTTTTTAAATAGTGACCTTGAAAACCAATGTTTTCAAAATCAAAATCCTAATGTATTTTCCTAAATCAAATAAAAATCCCATTTATAAAATTCTTTTTAAAAGCTCAAAATTTACAACATTATTTAAACTGTAACTAAAAAACTAATATAAATTGAAATTAAATAAAAACAATAATATTAAAATAATATATATATATATATTTATATATATATATTAATTAATTGAAAAATAATAATAAATAATAATAAAATTTTAAATCATTAATAAATAAAATAAAAACAATTATAAATATTTAAACTAAAAATATAAATAATAATAATAATTATTATTATAATAATAAATAAATAAATCATATTTTTAATCCTTTCCTTCTTCCCATTTCACCCTTTCTCTATTCATTATTTCCCTTTCCCTTTGTTCTTATAATCACTTGGCACCCCCTTCTTCCTTACCAACTCCTCTTTCTCGTGCGAGAGAGAATATGAGAATTCTTCCGAGTTGGCCATTTCTCTACTCATTACTTCCCTTTGTTCTTGTAATCACTTGGCACCTCCTTCTTCCCTACCAACTTCTCTTTCATACCTCTTTCTCGTGTGAGTGAAAGAGACTATAAGAGAGGGCGAATTGGCACAGGGAGATGATGAATTTCAAAATTTATTTATAAAGATTTTTATATATATTAATTTTCAATTAATTTTATCATTTTATTTAAATTTAAAATATTTATTTATTTGTTTTTTTAAATGAAGAAAACAATTTAGATTTCAATTTTTTTATTAATTTTACTTTTTTTTTTTTTTCATTTTTATGCTTTTATTTATTATAGAACTAATCTCTTATTCCATGTTTTCAAAAGCATTATAATGTTGAGATCAAAAAGAAGTATCTTATTAGTGTGTTTTATTTTCAATTTGTTAGGTCTCTATATTACTAGTGTAGCTTTCTTATTTTTATTATTAGTGTAGCCCCATATTCTTATTGTTGGGCCTCTGTGGACCCCATATTATTATTGTTGTGCACCATAGAAGCCCACTATTGTTATTGTTATGCCTCAACCTAGTCAAAGTTCTTTCTATGATCCATTACTATTGTTGCACAAGTAAGGATGAGGATGTGTGTGAAAGAATTGCTCTCATGCTTAATGGTATGCAACCAACTCAGAAAATAGAAAAAACTATAGATTTAAAAATTTGTCTTTCTAAAAATTTCAATAAGTTATATTACATTTTATTTCTCAATTTATAAATCTTAAAAAAAACTAAAAGAAATTATATTTTAACCTAAACCATAAATTTATTAATAATTCTTGTATTTGAAGAAGCCAAAAGCACATCTATGTCATGTGGAAACTATGTTTGAATTTATTCAAAGAAAATGCCCAATCCTTTTATTCAATTAAATATAACGCACAAATATTTGTTAAATTAAAATTTGTTATGTTCCTTCTTAATACCGAGCCAATATGTTCCATGAGCGTTTAGGTCGTCTTCTTTGTCTGCCATAGTAACATAATTTTAAAAGCGGCTGTGGTCCTTATCTTGAAATCTCGAAAAGATCTCAAAATAAACTCTTTCTCGATGGGCATCCAACCTTTCCCTTTCTCGTGGTGGAAAAGAACTACGCATATTAATGCTCTCTATGGTATGGCCCATTCAATATATTGATGGCAAAGTCGAAGTTTCAATGCAAAGTTAGAATCTAGTCTATGATTATAATTCCGTTAAAATTCTACCAAAACCTTATAACTAAATTAAAAATGAAATAGAAATGTATATAAGTCTATAAAATGTTAAATATATAACTTTCCTTGTATAACTATATTTATTAATTTTTTTTATAAAATATTAAAATATAACTTTGTTTACATAGGAGTAGAGTTTTAAATTTATAAAATATTAAATATAAAACTTTATTTACATAAAAGGTAATATTTTTATGGAAAACAGTAATAAAAATGTCTTATTTAAAAAAAAAATTAAGATTATTAATTTATTTTTTAATATATGTAAAATACAAAATTTAAAAGATGCATTTAATATGAATACATATTTCATTTCAAAAATATAATTCGAGGAATCTCTTAAACTTGATTTACTCATGTAAGAGTGTATACATTGCATAGAATTATACATTGATTACAAACAATGTGAATTAGAATATTTAGATTATTTCTTCACCCACCCAATCCATTCTAGCTATGTTATGATGAAGTTTTCCTTGTGATTATACTTGTGGGGTCCATGACCAATGAGTGGTTGTTTCCATCACAAGTACTATTAAACATGATTGTACTATTAAACATGATTATTTACTATATGTAAACATTGTTATTCAAATTTTATATTTATTATTTTTACATGAGAAATATGTAGACAAACCTACAGAATTGTGAATGGTGTATCTTTAGATATATTCAAACTCACAATTATGTGAATACATTAATAAACACATAAATTATATATTTCATAGATATAAATGCGTGTATGAAGTTGGTCAATACTCTTTTTCGCTTATTTTGAAACATATTTATTATGCTAGTTAAATTATTATTTATATTTTTAAATTAGAAAGTATTTATATTTTAATTTGAGAGATATTGTAGTTTAGTAAAATGTTTTACATATTTAAAGTCAATTTAATGTGTTATTTATTGTGGTCTCCAAAAATAATAATACATAATGCTGTCTCAATTAAAGTAATAAAATAAAAATAATAAATTGATTTAATTCAATTTGTTGTTATTGTATTTTGTCTTTATTAATAAAATTACAAATATTTTTCTAGTAAAATATCATTATTAGCATATCACATTAATATTGAATAATATTAATCATATTCATAACCATAATACTTCAATCATATAAAAACTTAATGAATTTAAAGGTAAAGAAAGCTAGAAAGGAAGGAAAATGAACAATCATTAGAAATAGGAAAGCTATTATTAGGGATAGAGACTGAAGGGAGAGTAATAAATAGGAATTTGTAACACTCAAAATCCTCTTTTGGAATTTTCATGGTTTCCCATGGCATAATGATATTAAGTTAAGTTGGATCCCGAGTGAAATTGATATTATTTTTTTAGTTGAAACTTGGGAGCATGATGAGTCTAAGGTATCTCACATAGATGGATTCATTTTTTGGTCATCTTGGAACAAGAAATCCTCTTGCATTAAAATTGGAGGAATAACCCACTATATAAAAAAAATTATCTATCCTCATACTCGGCTTCATAATATAGATTTGGGGCTATACCATACCTCTAGGAAAGATCCACGTTTGAGAAAAATAGCTCAAGGAATCCAAACTACTCCTCAAACAAGTAGTCCTCCACCTGAAAAACATCAACCTCAATTTGATCCTAAAGTTGACCTTTACTTTTCCGACTTATTGTTTCTTCATTCCTTTCTTCCTCCTCGCCCGGTGAATGTATTTATTTTAGTAACCATGAAGCTAAGAAGAAGAAGAAGCAAAATAAGTAGGGGCAAACCAAGAAACCATTGCTACATATGCAACTAATTTCGAGAAACTTTCCATTAATCCTAGTAAACTTAAATTCCCTTGCATGTTTTATAAGGACAACCACCTCCTTAGAGACTTTCCTAGTATCCCCTAGGTATTAGAAGTATGGTCTACAAACTCTCATCAACCATTTTTTTCAGCCTTTGGAGATCATGTTGGTGACCATATGTCGACTAGTCCTAATAGGCTTCTTGGAAAGAAGGGTAAATTTCAGTTTCCTTGTAGGTTATGAGAAGGGAATCATCCCATTCACCCTTTCCTTTGTTTGGATAATGCCACCAAACTATTGGAAACCCTCCATTAGAGGAAATTTCATCTTAAAAGTGCCCATGAAATTTTTATGTAATTTCCATGTCATAATATCTAAGCCAATCAAAATCCTTTAAATTAAAAATAGGTACATGTAAATATTTTGGAGGGAAAAGAAGGAAAAATCATTTTTTAATTTTATTTTTGACTTATCTCCTTATAGGTTTACCCAAATTTCATGTATAGACACTCGTTGGATGAAAAATTGAATTTTGAATCCAACGAGTACCCATTATGCACAAGTTTGAGAAGAACACATTGATAAAAATTGGAGATACATTAAAAACGGATGATGAACACATTATTTTAATTTATCTGCAATTTTTATCAATATGGTCTTCTCAAAAGTATGCATAATGGGTACTCGTAGAATGTGGAATTTAATTTCACATTCAACGAGTATCTACACTTGAAATTTGAATAAACCTATAAAGAGATAATCCAAAAATACAATTAAAAACAAAGTAGTTTTCTTCTTTTCCCTCCAAAATTCGTAGTTCTTATTTTATTGTTTTAAGTATTACTTTATTATTATTTGCTAGGAGGCCACTTTTAGGCTAAAATTTCCTCTAATGATTGTTTATCAAAAGAAGCTTCCAGCCAGTTACCGAAATCTTTCCCCAAATCATCCACTAGTTGATGAAGTAATTGATCCAAATCCCTCTTCATTCGATCTTACTCTCTCTGAATATGAATCCCATGATTCTGTTCCTAAAAAATTGTTGGCTCAGAAAGTGGTTAACCCAATTCCACCTTCAATTGATCATGCGTTTCCCGTGAAGAGTGAGTATCATACCACTCAGGTTCTTGTTTCTTTTGATTCTACCAAACCAGGGGGAGTTTCTCTTGTTTTCATGGAAGCCCGTCCAAGTAATCAGGTTATTACTTTTAATTGGAGCCTATTAATAGTACCTCCTCTCCCTTCTTACATGCTCTTAATTCATGGTGAAGGCTTATAAGGCTTATTTTTGAAGAGGGTGCCTATTATTGAAGAGGGTGCCTATTTTAACATTTTGTCCTACTCTCATTGGCAATATTTGGGTTCTCTACATCTTATGTCCATTACTCTGAATCTATTATCTTTTAACAAAAGAAGTAGTTAACCTTTAGGGATCCTTCCTCGTTTTCCTATTACTTTGGGCAGAAATATTGTATGTATTGATGTTATAGTTTTCATGGGCCCCATGGATTTCAATTTTCTCTTCAAGCGAGACTATGTTTATGCTATGAACACTATCGTGTCCACACTCTTTTGAGTGATGTTTTTTCCACATGATGGAAAAATGTTGACTATCAATCTACTTTCATTCATTGGTCCTGATTTGACTGCCAATCATCTAACTTTCCTAAATGTTCTAAACATGCAAGTGGTATTTCCCCTACCACATGTTAATTATGTGGCAACATATCCATGCCCATACTTACCATTAAATAATACCCTTTCATTGATTTCTTAAATTCATTTTACCAAGATTAAGTAGGTGATATCGTGACTCATTTACTAGGGGGCATTGTAACCTAATCTTTCCATTTTATCTCTTGATATGTATCCCTTCCAAAGAATGTTTCTCCCATATGATGAGAACCTCTTGCAATCCATGGCCTTCTACATGTCATGATCAATGTTTCATGATAGGATTTCCTTGTCTTGTGTCAATCTCATTAAAAAATGAAATAAGGTCTCCTAGGAAAGTTCCTTTTCTTATGTCAATCTCCTTAAAAAATGAAACAAGGTACCTTGAGCATAATTCTTTTGTTGTGTCAAGCTCATTAAAGAATAAAATATATTTCCCTCCATTTCACGTCTTTGATTAGATCTTGTCAATGTTATGTCGACTCTTTCACTTGATCTCGTAAATGAAGCTTCATTCCATCCTCCTATTAGTAATCAGTAGTCTACTTATGTGAATGGAATGAAACATGGGGGGAAATGTCCTTAGAATTAATTCCTTAGATTGGAGACATCGAAACTTTTCTCAAGCATAGTTTCAAGCTTGTGTAAATATGAAACTAATCTAGAGCATAGTTTTTCTCTATTTGAAGCTTGTGTAAAAATCAAACCAATCACAATTTATCTTGCATGATTTCCATTTTTATCAACCAATTCTTTCCAGATGAACCTTGGTTTTCTCATTCAATCGTCATCTTCTTCTTGGTTGATCATACCCTTTAACTTGGTTGTTTTACCGTTTTGTGAGGAATTGTTGTGATGAGTGGTCTTATTAGCCAACATCTTGACATACCTTTACGTGTCTTGAGTATTTCAATCATGACCTGATCCAATTACTACACTTTATACCACTCGTTCCTCTGGGAGGAGTATTCTTTGAGCTCTTTTTAAACTCCCAAAACATGAAAATATTTTTGAGCGCTTTTCTTTTCAAACGCATTAAAGTAAATGAAAATATGTTTGCCCAATATAAGTTTAACCCTTTTCTGGATTGGGACAGACTATTTGCGAAAAATGTATACTTTAGTTGAACATGACTAAAATTTTCTCTTGAGTGTCATTTTATGCCTTTTCGGACTCAAGAGACTAAATTTATGAAAAGGAACCTTTGGAGTTTTATTTTTTGCCTTTCTTTCAAACTCTTTAAACATGAAAATTAATTTGATTTACACATTCATTAGACTGATAAAATGATCAAACATGATGAGACCAACCACTCCATCTCAGGTTGGTTAAAAATACTTAGAAGGATTCATCTGAAGGATGAACCTATATATCAAGAATATGTTATCCTCCTCCATCTTGTCAAAAAGAAAGAGGCACTAAGAAAAATTGTTGGGGTAATTGGGAAGCACAATACTTAACCTATTAATGGCAATGGGTTTCTCTTCAACATGACACTCTTTCACTTCATCTCTGTGACTATTGGGTTGGGAAATTTTCTTGCCTCTTTGGTTAATCACATAATATCAAAGGCCTTCATATTCGATTTTGAGTCAGTGCTTCCAACTCCGAAAAGTGATGTTGACGTGTTCGAGAGAATTCCTTCAGTTAAAAAATTTCTACAATACCTTATGCCTCACTTCATGTCTGCCATTTTTTAACAAACTCTACATCAACATCATTCTATCTAATATCTTGATACCCATTTTGTGTCATTATTGAGGGATACATCAAATCCCTCCTACGATGGGTTGCTTCTTGTTGACATCAACTTATTATCCAATAATTTTACTTAGAAACTCCTTTCGGTACCTTAGAGAGTGAATATGTTAATGGTAAATTTCCTCTCGCTGAGTGAAAAATCCTCATCACTGGCCAATGACCGAAATATTTTGTGTGGTGTTCAACTTCAGCTCATTCGCTCACACCACATAGAGTGCACTATATTACCTTGGGAAACATTATCATTATCGGTAGTTTCTCTCATGTCTGTTAATAGATTATATCATTGGCCACTAATCGGATGGAATCTACCATGTTTGACTTCATCTCATGTATTTGCATGTTTAGACTCGTATTATCAAGTGAAGAGGTAGAAGACCTTGGATCTAGTTTCGACCATTCGTGATGTGATTTCATGTTTGATACAAGATTGAACAGTATGATGGCTATGATCATTTAGATTCTCATCCAAGCATGGGTCCACCCTTTGTCATTAGTTGACAAGACTTCTTGACCATTGTACATGTATTATAGCCTTATATGCTTAGCATGGGTATGCCTCCCTTCGAAATGACGTCATTATGATAATATGTATTTTTTCAGATGATGATTGTTACCTAATTTGTTCTTACTTTGGACTTTTCACAAGGTAAATCACTTCAATCCTCATCCGCTATGTCTGAATTTCTACTTTAGGGGGAAATCTGTTACATTTCATTTTTTCACATCCACTCAAAAGGCTTGAACATTAGATTAATCAACATCCTTGAACACTTTTTCATTATTCATTTCAAAAGCCCTAAGCATCACCTCTCCAAAAAGTCTAAGTTTCTAGGTCAATCATCTCAAAAACCATATTTTTAGTCTCAGTGCACTCTACGCACATGTTCACCTACAATGGATGCAATTTTCATAAATGAGCATCTACGCTAATCAATGCAGGTTCCTCTACTCTGAAGGTCCATTGGTTCCAAAATTTACGGAAATTTTAAAAATATGTTTTAATATTCTCCTTCCAAAATCTCTTAAGGTTGTTTTAATGATAACAAACTTGGTGAGACATTCATGTAATAAAATTTAATAAACGTAAAATAAGAGCACAGTTAACGGACACTTATTCCAAGCTGAATGTTGGGCAAATATATTCTTGTGGGCTTCACTAGATGTGTTTTTGTCTAAGGAAAATAGGAAAAGGCTAACGCAAAAGGATTAAAAGGCAAAAAAAGAATGTTTGGCACATTTATTTATGAAAATAAAGGAAATTAGGAGAAAACTAAGGTGAAAGACCACAGGTTTTACATGAGGAGGAAATTAAAGGAAAATAATGGAAACTAAAGAAATTAGAGGCCTCATTCATAAAAGGGCTTCTGAGGATTAGTTGGAAATATTTTAGAAACATTTTTTAAGCTCACGTTTAGAGCTATCTCATTATTATCTCTCTATCTCACTCTTTGTCACCAAGAGTTTTCTTGGAGCACTCTAGCTTTCGATCAAGGACAGAAAAGAAAGCAAAGGAAAAGGAAGGAAAGAAAGGATCAAGGAAGAAGAGTGGCATCAAGCAACTTCAGTAGGAATACTTGCAGGTAACAGATTCCATGTGTTATTTCCTAACTGGTTTGGACATGCATGGCTTTGCATGTTGGTGTATGGTTCTCTTGCTGTCGGTGTCATGGTTTTTTCGGGTTATGACAACGGTTTTCATCCTAGCCTTGTATTTCTCTAGATGCCATGGGGTATTGGGATGTTTATTTCAATTTTGAGCGTTGGTTTTCCATTGGATTTCAGAATCTAAGGTGGATGTGATCTCAATTTCCATTCCCAAGGGTCTAGGAATTTGTTGACCAGTTTTGGCGAGATACTTGGTAAAGCCTAAGGGAGGAGTCTTCGTTTAGGGCCTAGTGATCCAGGTTTATATTTTGCTAAATCCTAAGATACTGGTCTCGGTTTAGGGACTAGTGATCTGCGATTGGATTGCGATAATGCCTAAGAGATAAGGAGATGGAAATTTCCTCAAGCGTAGTGATGGATTCTGGATGGCATTCCAAGCTCAGTTCAGTTGTGATCAAAGCACCAATTTTGGTGTGATCACAACTTGATGAGGGTGGAGGTGGTTTAACCTCTCGATTCCCTTGGTTGTTTTGGATTGTTTTTTCCATGAGATCCCACACTCATGCTTTGAATATGGCATGGGGGTGATTGCCTGAAATAAATATTTGGTTCAGCCATGTCTACATTTGGTTGGTACGTGGAAGTCCTGTACCTGGTCAAATTTGACTGCGATTAATGAAAGCTAGGTTCCCTTTCTTTTTCATTTGTTTATATGTGGATTAAATGGTTACTATATCTCCAATATTTATATGGTTTTATGTTGGTTATAAGCATGGTTAATTGATTGGTTCATTCCGTAGTTATTTCACGTATTTACTTGCGAATGTAAAAATGATGGATGCAAGACCTATTTGATACTATAACATTTCAATAAAGAAGGTGGTGATTCCTTTTGTTATGTTTCATAGGTGTTTTCAATCATTCATGCTATGTATTTTATCTTAAACTTTAAGGTTGCATTGACACAAAGTGTTTAAAAAAAATATCAATCATGGTTAGGGATGGTTAGGCTTAGACCTAAGGTTTATTTCTAGGATTTTAGCTTTGTCATCATGACTTTGATGGATTCTAGGAGTTATAACAAGTTTTGGGCAGTGGCCAGAATTTTAGGCTAGAAAAGTGCCATGAATTTCTCAAATGTTGGCACTTATGTGCTGGAAAAAGTCCCTATATGCTACCTTGTAGGCCTGTGAGAGCATCCACAGGTCCCTAGATATCGGCATGCCTATAGCATGAAATCATCTAGAGGTTAAGATGCATAAAATGTCAATGGGACCCAGGGGCAAAATTTCTAAGTGGATGGAATGTCTCCTAGGATTTTGTTTGCTAATGTGTAAGGCCTAGTTGATGTGTTTGGAAAATTCCATTTCCTTAAGGTCACCAAGGAGCTTGAATCCATTATAATTTCCTCTCTCTTTGTGTGTTTACCGTGGTTGGCTGGTTACTTGGGTAGATATGAGAGGAGGGTAGTTACGTTAACCATTTACCATTGATCAAGATCTTGAATTCCTATCTAATCTTACTCTAGTAATATTATCTCTTATCCCTAGAGCTTATCTTCCCTCATATGTGGATCTCAAACCTAGATTGTTAAATCCTAAATTGCCACTTTCACCCTATGAATTTACTACCGTCTTTAGAGTGTGAGTTTTATTTTCAAGATTTCTAGTGCCCTTATGCTACTACTTTGAGCTGAAGGAGTCGTCATCCATTTATGCATTAGCGTTGAATGTGAAGCTTTTCTATGTCGAAAGGAAAAAAAAAACAATTGGGGAGACATCCAAAAAGTCAACTTCTATATATTATTGTAACTCTCTCATTAATTTATTAATACAAAAAGCACTATGTTTTCATATACTAGTGTCATGTTGATTCTTATGTATTTCAATTCCATGTTGACTCATTGAATAAATATTTTGGATGGTGATATGTGGATATTGTAGTTCCCTTGCTTGTTTTAGTCTTTGTTGTAAGTTCCATTTATAGCATGAGGAGCTAGAATTGGAGCTCATAAATAAGGAGAAGAAGAGGACTTACTACAAATTCCAGGTAGGTCTCGTTTCCATATTCTAGTCTCTCTAACGAAAAAATATATCTTTTTCTCTCTATTGTTCTATATCATACCACTAGATCTAGTGAGTTTATTTTTGTCCTTAGAATTAAGTCATTGTGTAAAGGGCATGGAAACTTAGGTCAAACATAGTTTTCTTTTGATTCAAACTTGTGTAAAAGTGAAACCACTCTCAAGCATATTTTTTTCTATGTTTCAAGCTTCTATAAAAATGAAACCAATCTCAAGTATAGTTTTTCTTTGTTTCAAGCTTCTGTAAAAATGAAACCACTCACACTTTATCCTGTATGATTTCCATTTCTATCAGATAATTTTTTCTAGATGAGCCTTGGTTTTCTCGTTCCCTCATCACCATCTACTTGGTCAATCACACACTTTCACTTGGTTATTTGACCCTTTCCTTAGGAATATTTGTAATGAATGGTTTTATTAATCAACATCTTGACATAGCTTTACACATCTTAAGTAGTTATATCATGGAAGAAACTAGTTATTATCCTTTATATAAATCGTTCCTCTAGGAGGATTCCTCTTTAAGCTCTTTCTGGACTCCCAAAACATGAAAAGATTGTCAAACACTTTTCATTTGGAAATTGTTAAAGTAAATGAGAATATGTGTGCCCAATATAATTTTAACCCTTTCTTGTACTATCATGGACTATTTCTGAAAAAGGAATACTTTAGTTGAACATGACTAAAAGGTTCTCTAGAGTGTCGTTTTATGCCTTTTAAGACTCAAGAGATTAAATTTATGAAAAGGAACCTTTGGAATTTTCTTATTTTCCTCTTTTTCAAACTCTCTAAACATGAAAAAATGATTGAGTTACACCTTCATTAGACTCGTAAAATCCTCAAACAATGCTGGACTCACCAAAATTGATGAGACTGAACACCTCCTTCTCATGGTTCATTAAAAATACTTGAGAGAATTCATTTGAAGGATGAATTTATAGATCAATCATATTTTATCCTACTCAAGCTTGTCAAAAATAAAGAAGTACTGACCACAAATGGTTGGGGAAATTGGGAAGGAATGTACCTAACCTATTAATGGTAGTGAGCCTCTCTTGAACGTGAAACTCTTTCACTTCATGTTCATGATTGTTGGGTTGGGAAACTTTATTGTCTCTCTCGTTCATAAAACCATATCAAAATCCTTCATAATCAATTTTGAGTCAATGCTATCAACACCATAAAGTGTTTCCCATGTTTTCAAGAGAAGTCCTTCAATTAACATTTGCTACAATACCTTAAGCCTTAATTCATGTCTCTCCTTGCCCAACTAGATCTACATCAACATTATTATGTCTCAAATCTAGGTACATGTTTTGTGTTGTTGATGAGGGATACATTAAATCCCTCCTATGATAGGTTACTTCCTATCGACATCAAGTTGTTATCTAGGAAGTTGACTTACAAACTACTTTCGGTGCCTTGGATGTTGCATACCTCAATGGAAAATTTACTCGCTCTCAGTAACAGGTACTCATCACTGGCCTTCAACAGAAAGATTGTGTGTGGCTTTCAACTTCAACTCAGTTATTCACACCACATAGATTGTACTATAGTACCTTGAGATCAATTATTATTATCATTGGTTTCTCTTGTGTCTGTTAACAACTTACATCATTGGTCGGTAATCAGACGGTTTCCACCATGTTCGACTCCAAATCATTTATTTTCATGTTTAGAGTTGTACCATTAAGTGACTAGGTAGAAGACCCTAGGTCTAGCTCCATTCATTTGGGTAGTGATTTGAGGATTGATAGAAGATTACAAAGCATTACACCTACGATCATTCATACACCCATCCAAGCATGTGTCCACACCTTGTCATGATTGGGTGAGACTTCTTCATCATTGTACATGTATTATTGGCTTATATGTTGAGCATGGGTATCCTCCCTCAACAATGATATCATGGTGATAACATATATTATGACATATGGTGATATCAACCTAATTTGTTCTTGATCAAAACCTCTCACAACGTATAACACTTAATTCCTCAACCATTTCTTTTGACTTCATACTTAGAGGGGAATTTGTTATAAGTCATTTTTTCACATCCACTCAAAAGTTCTGAAGACTAGATAAATCATCAACCTTGAACACTTTATTGCTATACCTTTGCAAGTCTCTAAGCATCACCTCTGCAAAAATTTTGAGTTTTTTGGTAAATCAGCTCAAAACAATGTTTTTATTCCCAACATACCTTTCCTTCTTGTTCACATGCAATAGTTGCAAGTTTCATAACTGAGAACCTACGTTAATCATTAGAGCTTGTCTACTTTGTAGGTGTGTTAATTCCATAATTCTAGGAAAAAAATAAAATAAAATTGGATCTTCTCCTTCTAAAAGCTTCTAAGGTGGTTTTAACCATTTACAATGGATAGAGATATAGAATTCCTATCTTATCCTACTCTAGTGGTATTATCTCTTATACCTAGAGCTTATCTTCCGTCATACGTGGATCTTAAGCTTAGCATTATAAATCCTAAACTACCACTTTCACCCTATAAATTTACTGCCTCTCATAGAGTCTGGGTTGACTTTTGGACGTTACTAGTACCGTCATATTACTACTTTGAGCTTAAGGTATCATTATCCATTTATGCATTAGGGTTGAGTTTGAATATTTTATTTGTGGCAAGGAATGACAAAACAATTGGGGAGACATCTACAAAGTCATCTTCCCTATATGGTTGTAACTCTATCAATTATTTATTAATACAAACAGCACTCTATTTTCCTATAGTTATTTCATGTTGATGCTTATGTATTTCAATGCCATGTTGACTCATTGATTAGAGATATTGGATGATTCAATGTGGATATTGCAGTTCCCTTTCTTTTTTTATTCTTTTTTGCAAGTTCCATTTATAGCATGAGGAGTTAGAATTGGAGGTTACAGGAAAGGAGAATAAGAGGACTTATTAGATATTCTAGGTAGACATCTTTTTTTATTCTAGTCTCTCTAAGGAAAGCATAGATATTGTTTCTATTTTTTGTTCTAGATAAAACCACTAGATCTAGGGAGTTCACTTTTGTCTGAAGAAGTGAATTTTACATATAAAAAATTGCCAAGAATATTGGGAAACAAGACTTGCCTTAGTGGTTTCCTTGTCCTTAGCATTTTTTCACCATTAAAAGCGACCTTAATTGACATATTCATAAAGTAATTACGTTAAGAAAACACATTTTTGAGCTTGGTAGGATTTCTTGTGTCGTATTTTGACCAAATTAGCCACAGAGCACTCTCCATTCTGATACAGAGAACCCCAACATTCCTTTCCTCTCTGTAGGCATGATGGTTTGCACTGCTACCCATTTTTCACATGAAATAGTCCTATAGAATGCAAAAAATTTCATTTTTATGCTTGCTCTGAGTTCTGCTTTGGTCTAGAAGGTTTTTTTGAGTCTTTGAATTTGTTTGTCTTTGTAAATCCATCATAGTGTTTACATTTTATTTTATTAGCTTTTGATGAAACTTTATTTGGTTTTTTTTTTCTTATTATCAATTATGTTTTTGTAAACATTTGGATTCATTGTTGATTTCTTGAAAAAATGTTTATTACAGTTTGATTCTGTGTGATTTCCTTTATCAATGATCTAGCTATATTTTAGTTTTCATTACATTTAAAAATTAAAATAAAAGGAAGGAAAATAAATCATTATTTTCATTACATGAAGGGTTTTGAATTCGAATTGGAACAATTTCATTGAAAGATCTATTTATTAATAGTTGTTTGTTGCATTATTGTTTGCCTCTTCCCTCTCATAGATAGATTTTCATTGAAATTAGAAAGAGCTCTTGTTATAGGGAATTTGGGTGAACTCGTATCATGAGCCTTGAAACTGAAACATATTTGAATATCAACATAAAAAATTCTTCAATCAATCTAAGCAGTGTTCAAAAGATTAATGACACACATAGAGGTCTAGGCTAGAGACATGTTTTCAACATATTTAAACAAACGATATGTCGTTACTTGTCTACGTTACATGCTAGAGGTATTTGGTATTCGATAGATGTAAGTATATTGGATCATTGGCCATGTACCTTCAGATATATGAGATGGTATTCCACATATAAAAAGCATATCAGAATACTTCTTATCACATGGGACATTTTGCAAAACACTACCATGGACTGTGCTTCCATGTAACTCCCGGTATATTTTGGAAGTCCCCATTAGGTTTTTGTCCTATCATAGGTAACCAAGTCAGCATCCTTTCTTACTCTAATATACCAAACCCAACATTCGGGTATATTTCCTACATGTACTAGAAACAATATATTGCAGTTTAGAAGAACTTGATAATCCTTATATGCCTAGTTACCCCTTTGTTTTATTTTGTGCCTTTAATTTATGAAACCAATTAATTGACCACAGAAAAACATCCTCACCGTGGAAAAACTCATTAGAAGATCTTAGATTAATACTAATTTCAATAATTCCTAGGTCTTCAAGTTAGGGAAATTCCAATGACAGGAATCCTAGCCCTTTTCCTCCTTTTCAAAATAAATGTTCTACTTATATGGCAATGTTTTCCCTTCCCATATTTATGAATGGTTTACTTGTTTGCTTATCTTTACCCTCCTTCGTTTCAAATGTCCAAAATATTCATAAACCCAGTAGTCATCCACCTAAGCAACATCAACCAGAAGTTGATCCTATAGTCTAACTTTGCCTTCTTCACATATTTTTTCTTCATCCGTTTCTTCCTCCTCTCCTAGTGAAAGTGTTGATTTCAGTAACCAAGAATCTAATAAGAAGAAAAGGATGAAGAATAAGATGAAAAATAAGTAGGGGGAAACCAAGCAACCATTGCTATAGATGAAACAAATGTCATGAACCTTTCCATTGTGCCCCATAAAGTTACATTCCCTTGCATTGTTTTTAAGGAAGACCACCTCCTTAGAGACTATCTTGGTGTCCCCTAGGTATTAGAATTGTGGTCCACATACTCTCATCATCCCTTGTCATCAACATCTGGAGGTCATGCTAGTGACCAACCATCGACTAGCGCTAATATGTTTCTTAGAAAGAAGGGTAAAGTTTACTTTCCTTGTAGGTTATGTGAAGGGAATCATCATATTCACCATTTCTCTCATTTGGATGTTGCCTCCAAACTATTGGAAACCCTTAGTGATTCTCGAAAGAAACCTCCAACCAATTATTGTAAGTTTTCCCCAAATCCTAGACTAGTTGAAAAAGGAATTGATCCAACTCCCTCTTCAGTCAATCCTTCTCTCTCTGAATATGAATCACAGAAGTATTTCCCCAACAAATCATTGGTTGATGAGTTGGTTGACTGATTCCACCTTAATTTGATCATATTTTTCTCATAGATAGCGAGGATCAACCACTCAGGTTCTTATTATTTATTTTGATTCTACCAAAGAAAGGGGAATTTCTCTTATTTTCATGGAACCCCCTCCAAGTAATGAGGTTATTTATTTTAATTGGAGCCTATTAATGGGACCTCCTCTCCCTTCTTACATGCCCTGGAAAGCCATGAAAAATTCTTATAATACAAACATATTTCACAATGTTATTGATGAGGGTGCCGCTTTTAGAATTTTATCCTCCACTGCTTGGAAAGCTTTCGGTTCCCCACAACTTGTGTCTACTACTCTCAATACATTATCTTTTAACAAAATAACCAGTCAAATTTTAGGGATCTTTCTTCCTTTGCATGTTACTTTGGGAGGAAAGGCTATATGTATTGATGTTATGGTTGTCATTGGACCCTTGGATTTCAATTTTCTCTTGCGGCGAGACTATGTTTATGCTATGAATGTTGTCATGTACACACTCTTTTGAGTGATGTGTTTTCTACATGATGTGAAAATTATGACTATCGATCAACTTTCATTCGTTAGTCCTCTTTTGACTGCCAATCATCTAACTTCCCTTAAAATTATAAATATGCAAGTGTTACATCCCCTGCATTGGTTAATTATGTGGCAACCTATCCAATTCCCATATGTACTATTGAAGAAGAACCTCTCATTGATTACTCGTCTTCATTTGACCTAGATCTAGTAGGTCATATTATGAATCATTTACTGGGGGGCATTCGAACCTGACCTTTTCATTGAATCTCTTGATATGTATCCCTTGTAGAGAATTGTTACCCCATCTTATGACAACCTCTTGGAATCCATTTCCTTCTACAATTCATGATCACGGTTCCATGAGTAGAGTTCCTTTCCTTGTGTCAAGCTTGTAAAAAATCAAACAAGGTCTTTGAGCAAAGTTCCTTTTCTTATGTGAAGCTCTTTAAGAAATGAAACAAGGTCACTTGAGCATAGTTATTTTGTTGTCTCAACCTCTAATTTGAGTCTTTGACTAGATCTCATAAATGTTAACTTAAATATTTCACTTGATCTCATAAATGAACCTTCATTCCATACTCATACTATTAATAGTAATCAATTGTCTACTTAGTTGAATTAAATAAATCTTGGGGGAATGTCCTTAAAATTAAGTCCTTATGTTGGTGACATGGAAACTTATCTCAAGCATAGTTTTCGTTTGGTTCAATCTTGTGTTAAAATGAAACCACTCTCATGCATATTTTGTTCTTTGTGTTCAAGCTTGTGTAAAAATGAAACCAATCTAGAGAATAATTTTTCTTTGTTTCAAATTTATGTAGAAATGAGACCACTAACACTTTATCTTTCCTTATTTCCATTTTATCAACTATTTTTTTCTAGATGAGCCTTGGTTTCTTCATCCAATCATCACCATCTTCTTGGTTAATCATACACTTTCACTTGGTTGCTTTTCCATTTCATAATGAATCATTGTGATGAGTGGTCTTATTAGCCAAACTCTTCACATACCTTTACATGTTTTGAGTAGTTCCATCATGATTGGAGCTAGTTTCTAGCCTTTGTACCACTCGTTCCTCTAGGAGAAGTCCTCTTTCATATCTTTTCAGACTCCTAAGACACAAAGATATTGTTGAGCACTTATTTTTTTGAACGTGTTAAAGTAAATGAAAATACATCTGGCCAATGAAAGTTTAACACTTTTCCAGAATGGGATGGACTATTTATGAAAAATGAATACTTTAGTCGAACATGACTAAAAGGTTCTCCTGGGTGTTGTTTTATGCCTTTTCACATTTAAGAGATTAAATTTACTGAAAGCAACCTTTGGAGTTGTATTTTTTGCCTCTTTTTCAAACTCTCTAAACGTGAAAAAGAAATTGAATTACACTTTCACTAAACTCATAAAATCACAAAACAGTGTTGGACTTATCAAACAAGATGAGACTAAACCACTCCTTCTCAGGGTTCATTCAAAACAATTGGAAGGATTCATATGAAAGATGAACTTATAGATCAATCATATGTTGTCCTCCTCAAGCATATCAAAAATAAGGAGCTACTGGCCACAAATGGTTGGAGAAATTAGGAAGCAGGGTACTTAACCTATTAATTACAATGAGTCTCTCTTGAACATGATACTCTTTCACTTAATCCCTGTGATTGTTGTGTTGGTAAATTTTCTTTCCTTTTTGGTTAATCACACCATATAAAAATCCTTCATAATCAACTTTGGTTCAATGTTCCAAATCCATAAATTTTCTATGATGTGTTCAGGAGAAGTACTTCAGTTAACATTTTCTACAATACCTTAAGCCTTACTTTATGTCTGTCATTTTTGAACTAATGCTACATCAACATCAGTAAGTATCAAATCTTGATACCCATTTCTTGTTGTTGACGAGGGATACATCAATGACCTCCTATGACAGGCCGCTTCCCGTTGACATCATTTCATTCTCTAGGAAGTTGACCTAGAAACACCTTTCAGTACCTTGGAGCTTACATACCTCAATGGGAAGTTTACATTCTCTCAGCAATAGGTCCTCATCATTGGTGTTCGATTAAAATATTTTTTTTGTTTCTCAACTTCACTTTAAGCATTCACACCACATAGATCAAACTATAGTACCTTGAGAGACATTATCATTAACAGTTTTTTCTCTCATGTTCGTTAATGGCTTAAATTATTGGTCGATAATCAAATATTGTCTACCATGTTTGACTCTGAGTCATTTATTTGCATGGTTAAATTCTTACTATCAAGTGACGAGGTAGAATACCCTAAATCTAGTTCCATCCATTCGAGATGTGATTTTAGGATTAATACAAAGTTACAAAGTATGATGGTTATGATCATTTAGGCTCTCATATAAGAATGGGTCCACAATTTGTCATTAGTGGACGATACTTCTTAATCATTGTACATGTATTATTGTCTTATATGTTAAGAATGGGTAAGACTTCCTCAATAATGATATCATAATGATAATATGTATTGTTACAAATGATGACCTTGACCTAATTTATTCTTGACCCAGACTTGTCACAACGTAAAGAACTTCAATCCTTAACCACTGCATCTCACTTTGCACTTTAGGGGGCAATATGTTACAATTCATTTTGTCACATCTACTCAAAAGACCTAAATATCAGATTAATCGACATCCTTGACCGCTTTTTCATTATCCCTTTGTAAAGGCCTATGCATCTCCTCTCCAAAAAGTCTAGATTCTCAGTCAATTAACTCAAAAACCATGTTTTTAGCCCAAAGACACTTAGCATGCTTTTTTAACTACAATGGTTGCAAGTTGCATAATGTTTTGAAACCATCTCACAAAAAGATAGAAGAGATAGATAAACACCTTCAAAATAAGCCTCTTCGAGGGGGAAACCTCCTTTACATTACACAAATGAACAATTCTTGGATGACACAAATGACAAGACCTCCTTTCTATATATAGGAGTTTAAGGGGTCATAATATAATCAGAGCCAACATAACAATAATAATGTAAGCGCACAATAATAATAATGGTGGGCTTCTATGGGGCAAAATAATAACAATGGTGGGCTTCTATGGGGCACAATAATAACAATACGGAGACTACATGGACACAAAAATATAATAAAGGAGTTGTACTAATAACAATAAGGGGTTAAACTAGTAGTTTAGGGACCTAATATGACCCTCTCCTTCAAAAATTGTTTTCCTCAATGCTTGAGTAGTTCTTGATGCTCCTGTATAAAATTCTTGTCCTCCCATGTGAAATCCTCAATAGGTAAGTACTTCCACTTGATGAGATACTATGGAATTGATCGATTTCGTAGCTGTCGGATTCTTGTTTCTGTGAATACTCCAGGTTCCAATGTGATTTTTCCTTCCTCATCAAGTTCTGGCAATATTGTTTCTCCTCCAATAGTTTGAGCAACCTCTAAAAATTTTGAACATGATCCTTCCAAGACTTGTTGTAGATTAGTATAGCATCAAAAAATACTAACACACATTTTCTAAGCAAGGGTTTGAAAAGGAATTCATCAAACCTTGAAATGTAGAAGGTGCATTTGTAAGGCCAAAAGACATGAACAAAATTTCATAATGACCCTCATGAGTTCTAACTGTTGTTTTCAAAATGTCTTTAGTATTCATTCACATTTAATCATATCCTGAATGAATATCTGACTTGGTGAAGTAAATTGATCCATGCCATTCATCCAATAATTCATCAATGATAGGAATGGAAAATTTATCTTTAATAGTTAGCTTGTTGAGCTCCCTATAATCTAGACACATGTGCCATGATCCATCCTTCTTGTGCAACAATACTATTGGAGTAGAGAAAGAACTTTGACTAGGTTGAATTATACCAACCTCTAGCATTTATGCAACCATACGTTCAATTTCACTCTTTTGGGCATAAGGATATTCATACGGCCTGATGTTTGGAAGAACACTTCCTAAAATCAAATGAATAGCATGATCATGCTCACAAATAGGTGGGAGGCCTTTCGGAGTCTTAAATACCTTGGAATGATTGTCTAAGAATTTTTGGAGATCTGGAGAAATAAATGATTTCGATGTGGGAAACTCTAGCGAAAATAATTGTGCAATTACACCTCGTTGTTCCTTATTTAGAAGCTTTGTCATACCATTAGAGATAATTAGCTTTCTTAGTTTCCTTGCAATATCCCTTAATTCAACTTCCTTTCCTTCCACACAAAATTTCATGAAATGTTCTTGAAATAAAAGCTATTTGGTACACAAGGATTGGTAGCCATAGACTCCTAGTACCAACATAGCACTACCATTCGAATGGAAAAGCATCTGGGATATCAATACATATTCCTCCATGTATAGTTGTAATATTATGGAACTTCTCCTTGAGAAATTTATGGTTCTAGCACTTGCAACCTCACTTGACACTCCAGTTTTGATAATAAGGAAGCAATTCAATTCCTTGGCATCTTATTCAAGTGAATAAAATAGTTATTTTCCCAAATCAATCAACACATATAACCGTTTTCTCATGATATGTCCTTCTATCTTGATAGTTTGAGGAGTGGGTAATTTCAGCCAATTCATTACAAGATATGTTGATTCATATTATTCTTTATCCTGGGTTGTCCTAGAATATACCCTCTTCTTCTAACATTTCTTGTTCATATTTCTCTCCTCATCATATCTTATGTAGAATAATTCTTCTTAGCAACACTTATTACTTTAACTGTATTTTACAATAAATAAAAAAAGCCTTTTCTCTTTTTTTTCTTACCAATTATTGTGGACCAACCTTGTAGTGTGGAAAGCAGGGGACATCACACTTCCACCATCTTTATAAAATTGGTGAGTGGTACGCTTCCTGGTTGCCATAATTTTGCTTTCCATTTTTCTTTCTAACATGAATGCCTTCTTCAATGAATCAGGTTCCCAAAGGCGAACATCATGTTGGATACCATCCTTTAAAATCCCTATGAACATGTCAATCCTATGCTCCTCTGGAATATCTTTTACCCTTATGTTCAATTTTTGGAAGTCCTCAATGTGCTCCATCATTGAACACTTTTGTTTGAGATTTGTTGAATGGTTAAAAAAGGTGTTTCTTTTTGTATCCTCATAATGTGCCATCATTTATTCCATAAAAATTGCCCAAGTGACAATTTGTTTAGAGAGAAAAGACATCAATACCATACAAATTGATTTGGTTCCAAATATAAAGTTAAAATACGTACCTTTTGTGTGTTTTTCACATTATGGAGATCTAAAAATTACTCCACCTGTAATATCTATGTTCCACGATCCTTGCCATAAAACTTGCTCATATTTCTTTTTGGAACATGGTGGGTTTTCAATCCAAAAGTAGAGTCTATGAAATCATTATTAACATTTCTTTTATTCTCATAATGAGTTTCCTTTACTACCCTTTCACCATTAGTAACCATTTCTTGTAGCAACTTATTTAAATCTATCTTCACTTATTACATCTTAGCATCCATGCCATTCATATTAGCTTCCATGCCATCCATATTAGCTTCAAACATCCATCTAACTTGCATCCATCATATTAGCTTCCACCTACAAATGGCAATACTCCTTTTATATATAGGAGTCTAAGGGGTCATAATATAATCAGAGCCGACATAAAAATAATAATTTAAGGGCACAATAATAACAACATGTGGACTACATGGGCATAATAATATAATAAGGGGGTTGTACTAATAACAATAAGGGGTTACACTAGTAGTATAGTGATCTAACATATAACTACATAACTCTACTAATCAATGAATGTTTCTCTACTCTGAAAGTGACATGATTCCAAAATTTAGGGAAAAGAAATTGAATATTCTCCATCCAGAAGCTTTTAAGGTGGTTTTAACCATTTACCATGGATAGAGATCTTGATTTCCTATCAAATATTACATTAGTTTTCTTATCTCTTATCCCTAAATCTTATCTTCCCTCACATGTGCATTTCAATCCTAGATTGGTAAATCCTAAACTACCACTTTCACCCTATAATTGTATTGCCTCTCATAGAGTATGAGGTGGATTTTGGAGCTTAGTAGTGTCCTAATGCTACTACTTTGAGCTTAAGGAGTCATCGTCTATTTATGCATTAGGGTTTAGTGTGAAGTTTTTCTTTGTGACAAGGAAGTACAAAACAATTGGGGAGACATCTAAAAATTCAACTTCTATATATAGTTGTAAATATCTCCTTTCTTTATTAATACAAAAAGCACATTGTTTTCCTATACTTGTGTCATGTTAATGCTTATGTATTTTAATTCCATGTTGACTCATCGATTAGAGATATTGGATGACACTATGTGGATATTTTAGTTACCTTGCTTGTTTTAGTCTTTGTAGTTGTAAATATCTCATTTCTTTATTAATACAAAAAGCACTTTGTTTTTATAGAATAAGGAGCTAGAATTGGAGCTCACAAGAAAGGAGAAGAAGAGGAATTACTATAGATTCCAAGTAGGTCGCTTTTCTATATTCTAGTCTCTCTAAGGAAAACATAGACATTTTTTTCTCTCTTTTGTTTTATATAAGACCTCTAGATATAGGAAGCTGATTTTCTTCCACATAAGTGAATTTTCCATGTAACAAATATGAAAGTATAATGAAAATGAAAATGAAAATACTCAAGGAAGATACTAATTTGATGAAATTTTATGTTTAATATAAATTTGAAGTGAAACACATAGACAATTTATTTATTTATTTAAATGACTTTTTAATGGAGATTTGCTTGTAATTTGTCCCTTATGTTCATTTTATAAGGATAATTTGAATAAATACAATAATAATATTTTAATAAATTAGGTCTCTATATAATGAATAATTATTAATTTTTAATCTCTTAATATAAGTGTAATTTATATTAATATCAAAAATAATTTTAATATAAAATTCTTTACTAGGATCCCATTTTCTTGTTGTTGAAGCAAAAAAAAAAACATGTTCTCATTTGATTTGATATTAATGTCTCCAAAAAAACTTCCAAATTTTTCGAATAGTTCCAATCAATTGTCTGAATGAAAATTTCATACAACTTAAATTCTATCTCACTAATTTCATAATGTGATCTTAGATTATAATTAAAATGGTGTATACCTACTATCCACAAAGAAAATATTTTCTACATTAAATTTGCATTGAGCCAAGAGGCTCATTCTACAACCTAATATTAAGGAATTGTGTAGTTTGGTTAGTGATAAACATGGAATTAACATATGTCCTTTTGAAATAAAACAAAAATATTGTGTAAATTGTAAAAAAGAATGTAGAACTAATAATTTAAAAAAAAAAAATTACAAAATACAAAATACAAAATTTTTAGTTTTACTTAAAATATATAAAACATGTTAAGTCCCCCTAGCACAACCAACTGAGGATGGGCCTCATTAGCAACAAAATTGAGGATCTGTCGTGGAGATTGTCGCACCTGTGCTAGGGGGAGGAGACACGCTAAAATG
>APFE031269426.1:94072-139511 GCA_000404065.3 Pinus taeda
TATATATATCGAGAGAGCAAGAGAAAGAGAGAGACAGAGAGAATCATCTTAACCATTGTCTATCAAGTCCCTAGAGGGATGAAAAATTTGGATGTGAAAATTTTGTATGTTTTGCATTATTAAAAGGGGTTGCACCTCAAATTATTTGATCCCTCCTTGCTCTTATTAGATTCGTGGTTAAAATGGATATTTACTATTTTATTAGTCCTTGCCAAGGTAGGGATATGCCAATCAATTTTGCTATTGACCATTATTAGTTTAGCATCAACCAATTCATGTTATAATGTTTAACTTTGAAAACAAATATTTGTTGTTCAATATTGTTGAAAAAATATTTTTGAACATTTGATTGAATGTAATATCCCTTCAGTATTATATAAAATATATATTTAATATTCGATTAAACCATTTCTACGAACTAATTTTAACTTTGATAAAAGTAAATTATCTCTACAAGAAAAAAGATATTTTGGGAATGAAATAATGACTGCATCAATGTTCGGTAAGATCATGAGATTAGTGCTCAGAATTGCTTTTGTTTTTACTTCTGTGGTTTCCAAAACTAGTCTGAGCACCATATTTATGGAATGCTTGAAATGTTTTATGAGAAAGACCTCTATGAGACTCGTTTCCTTGCACCAATGTAGGTGCTAATCCATGAGTCTTTTTTGCATCTCATACTCTCCAACTATTTTTCCATATGGAACATCCTAATGCTCTCATACTTGCATGAGGATATATTGTTGTTCATTCTAATCTTCCCATGGTTTCCTTTGCTTTCTTGAATATTCTTCTCGTCTTGTTGAGATCTTTCTCTAGATTCTTCAATCTGAAGCTCATGGTTTCACACTTTGTTTTCATGGTTGTCACTTGACATAATGTTGTGTCCTTCTTCAATAGAAGTCTTGAAGGCATATATACCACTTTTGAGGATGTATAGAGGAATGTGATGTTGAGTGAACACATTGTCATTTGCATGAAGCTTTCATAGACTCCTCTATAAGTATATTATAGTAGGGAAGAAATGTGAATTTAAGGAAGTGGATGAGTGTGAAAGTGAGAAGAGATCACATCAAGTTATGTGCCAAAAAGATAAGCATCTTTGTCGATTTTATTATAAAATAATATACATTTGTTGTGCTAAATTTACATGGAAAAGAATGTATTTATGCACATAAAACTATACTTATTGTGGAAACGAATAGGTATTTTTATGCATAGAAACAATAGTTATTGTGACAATTTCCTTTTGGTAAAAGATGTATGTATTTATTTACAAAAATAATAACTATTTTTGGTACAAATCCAAATGAGGGAATATGTTTTGCATGCATGAAAATAATAGTTGATTGTGATAGTTTCTTGGAAATGAAATAAGTTTTTCATGCATGATAAGAACAACTATTGAGTTATATGTAATTTCATGCTCCATTGTGTTATGTTTCTAGAAAATAATATGTAGTTTCATGGAATAAATAATAATTGTATGTTAACTTTATTTTGGAATAGAGAATCTATTTGCATGTACAATAACTATTGTGAATAGCTCTCTTTTGGACAACATGATTTTGGAAAAGAGCATGCATTTGGATGTATAAGAATAACATCTAATACATTAGTTTTCTTTTGGGAAATAAGATGCATTCACATTCATAAGAATAAAATCTATTGTATTTTTTATTTTGGAAAATAACACATAATGGCATACATAAAGAAAATAACTAACGGGCTAGTTTCTTTTGAATAAATTTTATATAATGATATACACAAAGATCATAGCTCTTGTGATAGTATCCTTTAAAATAATATGAATAGTTGTAGTGGCTTTCTTCTGGAAAATAATGTGTGCTTGTACGAGGGGAATAATAGTTAATGTGATACATAACTTGGAAAGTTTTTCTCTCTTCCTGTGTGAAAAGACGTTAATAACAATGGAGGTTCTTTAATATTATTGCGTTCTCTCGGTAGAAGAAGAATGTAATATTTTTTCCTTCTCATGATACATTTGAAATGGGGACAAGTGAGCATGGCTTGGTAATCTTTGTGTATTTTACCTTACACATCCAAGTTATCAATGGACGAACATATGTCATAACTATACATATGTAAAAATAAATAGAAATGTTTTGAGAGTTATGTGATATTAATTAATGCATGTGTAGTGTTGTTCAAGGAAAATTTGAAGGATGGAAGTTTATCTTAAGGTTTAAAAACCTTGGCGAATCTCACTAGCCCCTAGCATGGAAATTATAAAATGATTAGGAATATTTTCATAAAATTATTTACATTTTTAATAATTTAATATTAGTTTATATAAAATTTTGGTGATTTTTAAGGTAAAATAATTTTATTCTATAAAATGTGAGCAAATCGTTTTTAGAAAAAAATGGAAATTCACGAATCTTGTTTTGGAAAAAACATGGAAAATTAGCCCACCTATGAATATTAGCCCCTAAAATTTTCCTTGGTGTTGTTGAAGGAGGAATGTAATGATATTTTGTTTACATTTTATGTATGCCCATGAGTAAATGTTTAAGCAACACTAATAAATATTTATTATCAGTTTCATTAATAGTTTATCTAATTACGATATCAAATTTTACTAATGGTAGCAATGGAAGGGAAGGATTGTAAAGCATGTGAAAGATATATCATGTTTAATATTGTGGTAGGAAAATAACTATTGTTCCATGCATATTGAAGGAATGTTGATTGTACGATAATCTACTGATGGGAAAACGAAGCCATAAATATGTAATGTTTAAGGATTTGCAGGTAAATGGCATCATGATGAATGTAATAACTTATAGGTAGTTATGTTGTATTTAAGAATAAATTTATTTGTAATATAATATGAAAATGGTCAAGGGAGGGACTTCCTTACATCGATTGAGTGAGGAGTGAACAACCTCATGATCGTTTATTAAAATTAATTTATTTTCTTTCACCTTATGTGTTTTCCAGGGTATATCGATGTTCAATGATTTGTTTTCCTATTATGCCATTCTAATTATGTCGACTCCTTGCATGAAATGACATTTTACATTATCAAGTATCTCATTAACTAATCTAGTTAATAGAATCGTGGAAATGATGCATGGTTACATTATGATGTTTATATAACATGCTACAACAAAGGTTGTTAATGGTTATGTCATGTTATTCCTTTACTAAATTTACTCTATGTAATGATGAAACTTTTATCTAATGACCAATGTAGGAATATGGAATAGTAATTCAAAAAGTTACATGTTGGTAAATTATGTAAAAAAATTATATCTCCATGTGTTTCTACAAGATTTTTACTAGGGGATGTTACAAGTTGTATCAGAGAAAAAGGTTGCATCACTGACACTTTTTTGGAATTAGTGAGTGGAAAAGAAGTAGAGGTATGATCCTGGTGGGCATCAACTTAGGTATCATTCTAATAATAATCCATAATTATATATGAAATATAATACATTTGAAATTAGATCCATGATGCATGTTAATAATCGCATTGAAGACTAGTAAGTGATAACGTCTACTTTAAAATTATGCTCATGACATTTGAATCTTTATGCGGATAAAAGATAGTAAAACTTTTATTGCATTTATGAAAAACGCTAAGCACTCACTAGTGATAGTGAGGATAGACTACCAACCTTTTCATGCACATCTCTATGATAAATATTATGGCATATTTAAAGAAAGTGACTAAAGTTTCAATTCACTACTTACTAAGAATGAATGAATTAATGATTCCATGTGATAATGAAAGAATGGAAAGGTGGAGGTTGTCCTTGAAGAGGGAAATATAGTGGTTTAAAAGATATTGAAAGAACCCCTTTAGATGTTAAAGATAAATAATGATTTAAGTGATAAGACTTGACTATAATGGTTAAATGACGATTGCATCTTTCTATGGACTTTGAGTGAAATTAAGATGGTAGGTAGCTTTGATTATTTTTCCATGACTAACTACTAAACTTATATGCATGAATTAGTTTTGATTAAAGATTATTACAAGTAGTGAAAAATGTGATTATGGAAGTTGTTGGACATTGGATAAACCAACGCTCACATTGTGTTTTGTGACATGTGCTTAACTGCCTCTCATGGATCTGTTAACTCTTGCAACACATTTGTTTACTAAAACTCATGGGTTTCGGTGTAACGGAAATATTGATTCCAATAAGTTTTATAAGAGCTAAAGGTCTTGACTTTGAATAACACTCAACTCGCATAGGGGGGATTGTTGGACATTGGATAAACCAGTGATCCTTGTATGATTCGTGACATATGCTTAATTGCCTCTCATGGATCCATTAACTCTAGCGATATGTCTGTTAACTAAAACTTATGGGTTTTGGTATAACGAGAATCATGATTCCAATAAAAAGATTTCTTCATGTTGTTGGTCTATTGGTGATGATACACTATTGAAATTGGGTTTTTTCTAATTTTACCATAATTTTTATCAACACTTACACATCAATGATAAATCATTTCTTTATGTGAATAAAGTTGTGCTTAGTCTTTTGTTGATAGCAGTATTGTATGCAAGAAATTACAATGATTGTGAAAGTGGATACTTGTTTATAAATTCATATATATGACTTCAAGTTATCGAAGGCGACAAAAAACTTGGACCATAATATAGTAGTGTCATTAAAGTACCTAATTTGATGGTTCTACCAAATGATAGAACTAGTACTAATCAGAGCTAATCTTGCTGGTGTGTATAGGTATATGTAGCTTAATGACAACATAATAAGAGCCTATGAAAGGTAAAGCATTGCATCATGTTTTACAATTGCAAATGAGAAGGTATAATGTTATGATATGAAAGATATGGTAATGTTCTTCAAAATTTTATGATGGATATTTTGAAATGAATAACACCTATATGATATGAAATGTCAATTATGTTTTCCTGTCAAATTTAAGTTAAAAACTATGGGGCCCATGCTCAGGGTCAAGTATGAATGCATGATGTACATAAATGTTTCTTTTTATTTAATTTTATGATCTCGATTGAATCATTATATTTTTTTTCATCCATCTCCATGAATTCAAATTGATAAAAGTGGACGACTCAACTCATGGGATTGTTTTTACCATTAAGACACAGTTTGGAAAAACAGGGTCTGGAACCTTTAGAGGACATTTTGAGGCAATAAATGACATTTCTTAGGGTTATAACTTTGTTTCTCTAGCATTCACCTTTTAAAGTTATCCTGCACACATATATCTTTCCAACAACATAAGAAGTATGTCAACCGGACCATGTCACGTCAACCCTAATTATTCATGGAAAAGGGGCTAGCCACATGATTATGATGTAAAAAAATATATAAAAGTCTATATTGTAACTCTATTTAATATTTGTAGTATTCAAACTTAACCACTGGTAAGCTATCAAGACGTGCTATAACTGGGTCACTAGGAGGAAGAGGCATTCCATTGTTTCAGGTGCATTTGTTCCATAGCTGAGAAGAAATAGCCCACAGGGATAGGAAGTAGAACACATAGAGAGGATTTGTGCACTATAACATCCCATGAACCACAATACATACCTTTTTATATTTGAAACCACATTTCCCGCCAAAGAAAGAGAGCATAGTGGCCTCACCTTCTAGTTGTGTTTTCTCCTAAAAGGGATTCCTAGAGAAAAGCTTGTGTCTTATGTGTGTGTGATATTTTATTTTTTCATTCTCTATTTTCAAAAAAGAATTTTGATTTTCTTACACACACTATCAACAGTATATCTAGAGATACAAAAATGTAATAAAATTTTAATAGTGTAGAATTTCAATTTTTAATATAATAATATCAACATGTTTGACGAACTATCTAGTGTAATATCCATAACAAATTTACGAATCATGTTATATGTGAATATGGTCAGTTATGTAAATTACAATGGGAACAGGTGCTAAAGAGAATTTCACATGCCATATAGTTATGGATAGTTGTGAAATGCCAAGGAGGCCTTTAGTTGATCATGGTTTCCTAGCCAGATTTTCTCTCCCTAGAGATAGATGATCTCACTAAGGGAAATGAGTTGGTTATGCTAGTGGGAGGGGAAAAGCCTAAGGAAACTCTATTGGTTTTGGAGCTTATTAGAGGAGGCCCAAAGAGTGAGTTGTTGAGATCCTAATTCCTCAGGACAGGGTGTTGTCAAAGGAGTAGGCATGATGCTGTAAAGAGGAATCCTATGTTGGACCTACTGAGGTCATTATTAGAGAACTATTCAAGATGTGAATTTGGCTCCATTTGGTTGTGGAAACTAATTCTGATTAGATAATTGGAGCATTCTTTAGCTCACTATGGTTATCATAGAAAACCAAGTTAACTAATTAGATAAATGATGTTTTAAAAATGAATTTTTTATATGATTGTGTGAGAACTTTATGTGTGTCTTGAAAAGAAAGGAGCCTAGTGCTTAGAAAGAAAGTTTTGGAAGTGTAGTTCATTTATTGAGCTACCAATCCTATGAATGTTTTTAGGAGGAGGCTAAGAAAGTATGCACTTGGTGCAATTATTGATCATTTAGATGATTAGAGATCTAGGTTCTATCGGAGTACTTGTGGAAGTATTGTGATTAAAATATCGCATGACACTGTATAGATAATTAATGATTGAAAACATTGTGATTATCCTGAATTTGCTGATAACATATTACAGGATGATTTCCACTGAGGCTGTGAAACCACCCTAAGTTGTTGGTGATGGTCTATCGAACCACTCTTAGAGTTCTTTCCACAACTCAGAAACCACCTATAGTTAAAAAATTTGCATAAAGTGACCATGATTTCTAAGAATAAATGAAAAGAAACTATAAGTCAATATAGAGATTTTATTTTTGTTTTATGAAATTGAATAATTCCTAAGTGATTGAAAATAAGAAGTAAGTATTTTTGTAGTTGTAAATGCTTATTAATATTGATAAAACAATATTGTTTTTTCTTATGAGTATTTCTTGGAAATAAGATCCTTCATTTTGAAGGGGAATTACCCCCTTTGGTTATTTAGATTGTTATTAATAAGTAAAAGTTAATGGTGAACACCGAGGACAATGTTATATTTAAGGGGTGGGTATGTAATATCCATTCATAATTATATAATATATATATATATATATTTAATATTTGATTAAGTTTTTTAAAAATATTAGTTGCAAAACTAATTTTAACTTTGGTTAAACTAAATTGTCTCTGCAAGAAAAAAATATTTGGGGAATGAAATAACAACTACATCAATGTTCTTGGAAGGGTGAAGTGCATGAGAATAGTTCTTGGAATTACTTCTTTTTACTTTTTTGGTTTCCAAAACCAATATGAGAACCATATTTATGGAATTCTTGCAATATTTTGTGAGAAAAACCTATGTGGGAAACCCATTTGCTTGCACAAGTGTAGGTGCTAATCCCTGTGTATTTTCTACATCTCATGCTCTCAAATTATTTTTCCATATAAAGCATTATAAAGCTCTTCAACTTTCATGAGGAGATAATATTGTTCCCTCCAATCTCCACATGGTTTTCTTTGATTTCTTGAATATTCTTCCTCATCCTTTTGAGATCTTGCTCTAGATTCTTCAATCTAAATCTCATGGCTTCAAACTCTATTTTCATATCGCTTAAAAAATATTGCGTCTCTTTTTAAGAGAATTCCCATAAGCAGATCTTCCCAATTTGAGGATTTGTAAAGGAATGTGATGTTGAGTGAACACATCACCATTTGCATGAAGCTTTAATAGACTCCTACGTGAGTCTATTGTAGTAGGGAAGTAATATAACTATATGGAATTGGATAAGTGCACAAGCAAGAAAAGTTCGTGTAAATTTATATCCCAAGAAGATAATTATTTTTTCTGATTTTATTATAGATAATATTGCATTTGTTGTGCTAAATTTACTTGGAAAATAATAAGCTTCTTTATGCCCAAAAAACTCTAGATATTGTGGAAAGAATAAGTATCGTTATCCATAGAAACGATGGCTATCATGATAATTTCCCTTTTGTAAAATAAGTATGTATTTGTTTACACAAAAATAGTAGCTAATTGTGGTAAAATTATGGAGGAAGAAATATGTTTTACATGCAAGAAAATAATAGTTGATTGTGACGGTTTCTTGAAAATGAAGTAATCTTTGCATTCATAAAAAGAAAAACCATTGAGTTATATGTAATTGAATGCTCCATTATGTTAGTTTTTTGTAAAAGAACATGTAGTCACAGGCAAGAAATAATAACTATAAGTTAACTTTCGTTTGGAATAGAGCATATATTTGCATGTCCAATACATATTGTGAATATCTCTCTTTTGGAAAAGAAAATGCATTTGCATGCACAAGAATAGTATCTAATATGTTAGATTCTTTTGGAAATGTGCACGCATTCACATGAAAATGAATAAAATTTATTGTATTAGTTCTTTTGGAAAATAATACATAATTGCATACACAATGAAAACAGTGGAGAGGCTAGTTTATTTTGAATAATGTTTATATAATGACATGCCCAAAGATCATAGATAATATATTAGTGTCCTTTAAAAGAATATGGATAGTTGTAGTGGATTTATTCGAGAAAATAATTTGTGCTTGTGTGAGGGGAATAATAATCAATTTGATATCTATCTTGGAAACATTTTCCCTTTTCTTATGTGAAAATGGGGTAAGAGCCAGGGAGGTTCTTTAATATTATAGTGTCTTGTGGGTAGAAGTAGAATGTATTTATTTCCCTTCTCTTGACGCATGTGAAATATGGATAAGTAAGGATTCCTTGTTAATATTTATATATTTTACCTTACACATGCAAGTTATGGATGGAAAAACATGTGCCATAACCATACACATGTAAAAATAAATAGACATGTTTTCATAGTTATGTGCAATGTTAAAGGAGGCATTTTATGATATTTTATTTATATTTTATGTATTCTCATGAATAGATGTTGAAAAATCACTAATAAATATTTATTATCGGTTTGATTAATATTTTATCTAATCATGATATCAAAGTTTTTTGATGGTGGAAATGGAAGTGAAGGATTGTTACGTATGCAAAAGATAGATTATGTTTAACATTATGGTAGACAAAGAACTAGTGGTCCATGTGAATTGTAGGAATGTCAACTATAAGATAATCCACTGACAGGAAAGTCAAGCCACAAATACATAGTTCAAGGATCTGTAGGTAAATGATATCATGATGAATGTCATAATTTCTAAATAGATATGTTGTATTTAAGAAGACATTTCTTTGTAGAATTCTATGACAATGCTCAAGGGATGGACTTCCTCACAACCATTGAGTGATGGGTGAACACCCTAATGAGAATTTAATAAAAATAAATGTTTGATGGTTTTCACCCTACAGGGTTTCCACTATATATCATTGTTGAATGATGTGTTTGTTTATTGTGTCATTATAAAAATGTTGATTCATTGCATGTTGTGACATTTACATTATGAAGTATGTGATTAGCTAACCTAAGTAATAGAATCATGGAAATGATGCAAGGTTATGTTAACATGCTATAACAATGGCTGTTAGTGCTCATGTAACTTACTATTCCTTTACTAAAGTTACTCTACGTAATGTTGAAATTTTTATCTAATGGTCAGTGAAGGAATATGGAATAGTAATTATGAAGGTTACATGTTCGTAAATAATGTAAAAAATGTATTACTCCAAGTGATTTTACACAAGGTTTACCCAAGGATGTTACATTGTACCATAACTTTGAAGACATTATTGGAACATTTGTGCCTTGTGAATAACTATTTCAAAATTTTTTCGCATAATTTATTGATGTAGTTGCAAAATTTAAGCCATGATTTTTAAGTATATGTGCAATGATTTTTCATTGTTAAGCTTCATAGGAAAACCATCTAAAATGAAAATTCATGAAAATAGATCATACTAACATAAATAACCTATTTACCATCAGTTATTGTTCACCATAAGTTAAACAAAGTATTTGAATAAAAAATGAATAGGAACAATATGGAAATAAATATACTTATCAAAACATGTAAGAGTAAATGTGTAAATGTGTAAATGTGAAAAAGTAGTAGTGGTTACTATAATTAAAAATATCTTTTTAAATTCATTCTCTAGTAAATTTAAAGAAATTGATTATTTTATAACATTTAAATTTTGTGGAATTTTAATTATGTGATAAAATTTCAAAACATCCAATAAAACATCCAATATATTGAGCGAATAATCTACTTTTTATCTAGGATAAATAAAATGATTAAACAGTGTTTGTGAAAAAGCAATATATTATTATTGACAAATAAGGAATGGAAAAAAATGATAAATATAATGAAATAAAGAAGAGAAAGTTAATTATGAAATTTAGAAAATGGTTAGTTAACATAACTATTTATTTGGTTTGGTTATATTCATTGATATCCTTCCACAATTGCATGGATCTCTTCCCTGTGATATAAAAGATCGCACAACTAGAAAACACAAAAAAGAAAATCAAAGTATAGTTGATTGAACCCACTCTAGTCGTATTTAGCCACTAATACTTTGAATAGGTATACGAAGAAGTTTTTAAAGAATCGCCAAACAATTATATTGCTACTAATAAATAATTGGGAATGGGAAGTGAGATCTATGTATTTATAGAGAGAAGTCCATAGGACTAACATTGTTAGGGGGTAATATAGGTTCGACCATGGAGAAAAGGAAAGTATAGAGAAGTAGAATTGATTGAATAGACAAGAACGAGGGTGGGAATGTTAGGACGATGAGGGAAAATGAGAATGGTAAAAAAATAGGTAAGGAATGTATTGTCATGTACGAATCACCATCGACCAAGGCATATATACTATCAAATTTCTCCTAAATGGAATTTTTTAATCCAAATTTTATAACTTTAATTGGAACTTAGTAACCATGGCATAACATACTTGGAAAGTCTATGAAAAAGTTCCAACTTTTATGTGTATGGATTCAATTATATATATATATATATATATTATATATATATATATATATATATATATATATATATAATATGGATTTATATTATGCTTATAATCATAATCTTGAATTGATATAAGTCATATCGGGACATCAAAATATATTCCAAAATAAAATAACTTACAAATTATTAGGAAATGATAGAATCTCTTATCAATAACCAATATTTTTAATTTTTTAATTCAGTTAATGTAGAAATTGATACCAGTTTAAGTAAAGTTTTGACTTTTCCAATTAAAAATGCTCCATAGTAAAGGGAAAATTCCATATAAAATAAGAATTGGTCATCATCCAAGCTTATACTTCGTTTTAATATGAACATTTCACAGTAATAAATATTTATTCTTGTTTTCAATTTTTTTTTCTGCTTCAATTGCATTGCCTTGACCTTTTTTTTAAACATTGCAGCTACATAGTGGCATGATAAGAATGAGGATGAAGAAGAGTGTTTGAACTGGAGTACTTTAGCTTCACATACAAATTTTGTTTACACGCAAAAATACAATAACTCATTTAAATGTTAATCCATCTCTACTTTGTGTGCAAAATGAATTATCAATATCCAATCATTCTATACCTACAAATGAGATTATGGAGTGGGATAAAAATTATATGCTCTATGGATATATAGAATAATGTTTTGTAGGCTTGAGAAAAAAAATATTTGTATTTACATAGAGTATTTTCATTTTACTTTTATAGTATCATGTCTCCTTATGTTATGTCACTATAATACTTGATTACCCCTTTACTATTGTAGTTGTATCCCTTATTAATATTGTTGTGCCCCTATTGTCCCCATATTGTTATTATTCTGCCCCATTGAATCCCTCCATTGTTATTTTTGTGGCTTTATATTATTATTGTTAGGTCAGCTGGCTTATATTGTGACTCCTTAGACTCCTTTATATAGAAAGGAGGTTTTGTCATTTGAATCATCCAATAATTGTTCATTTATGTAATGTAAAGGAGATTCCCCCTCGAAGATGTTGAATTATAAGGCGTTAATCTATCTCTTCTATATTTTTGTGAGTTGGTTTCATAATATTTGGTATCAGAGGTTTGGATTCTAGGGTTTCACTGCTCCAAATAGGTCATCGTGGCATTTTTGCTATAACTTTTTTTTTTTCTGCTATGTTTCAGAAGAGAAAAAAAATGATTTGAGATGAAATCGCACTAAGCCTCGAGTCCAAATTTCAGAGCTTTTTGCTCTATATTTGTGGAGATATGATCTAAGGAAGTTGGTCTTTTTGTAGGCTCCTGAATTACATTCCAAACAGGTGACCTAGGGAAAATCATCATAACTTTCCCTCTGAATATCGGATTGAAATTTTGTAGGAAGGTACAAAAAGAGGACGGATTGTATTTTCTTGTATATATTTTTTAGATCCAAAGGTCGAAATAGTGACACATGGAACTTCATACAAGTTTGCTCTTCTGGAAAGGTCTATAATCAGGTCATCTTGGGAGATTGTTCATAACTCTTCCTTGGAGAATCCAATTTGGAGTAGACTAGTTTCATTGGAAAGAGGATGTAGAGGGCTACCATAGATCACAATTTCAGAACTGGATGATCCTAAATTACAAAGATAGATTAGATTCAATATCAAGCTCCTACAAAGTGCAAAAAGATGTGTAGTTTTTTTATTTTTTATTTTTCATAAGATTGGTTTGAAAAATTACTTTGAAGGAATTCAAAGGGCATAGAAAAGAATTATTATTGGTAATTGATGCCATGGGGAAAGAAAATGAAAACACCTAGTAAGCAACCTGAAAGCTATAACACGTCTCATGAAGAAGAGGAAGAAATGCAACATGATATATCAAAAGTACGAGACCAAGTGCAACAAGTGTCACTTGCACAAGTAACAGAATCTAAGATGGGTGGTTTAAGAAAGATGTAGAAACTAATATGGATGGTTTAAAGAAAGGTGTAGAAGCTAAGATGGATTGTTTAATGAAAGGCGTAGAAGCTAATATTGATGGCATGGAAGCTAAGATGAATGGCATGGACACCAAAATAGATGGCATGGATGATAAGATGGAAGAATTGAAGATAAATATGAATAATTTGCTACAATAAATGGTCACTAATAGTGAAAGAATAGTAAAGGAAACTCTTGATGAGAACAAAAGAAATGTTAATCATGATTCCATAGCCTCTAATGTTGGATCGAAGACCCACCATATTCCAAAAATCATTATGAGGAAGTTTGATGGCAAGGATCGCGCAACATGGATATTACAAATGAAGAAATTTTGCAATCTCAATAATGTGCAAAGCACACAAAAGATACATATTGCAACTTTATATTTGGAACCAAATTAGTTTGTATGGTATCAATGGCTTTGCTCTCATAAACAAATCATCAATTGGGCAATTTTTTGGAAGAATTGATAGCACATTATGAGGATACAAAAAACAACACTTTTTTTAGCTAATTGGTAAGTCTCAAACAAAAGGGTTCAACAATGGAGCACATTGAGGAGTTCCAAAAATTGAACATAAGGGTAAAAAATATTCCAGAGGAGCATAGGATTGATGTGTTCATAGGGACTTAAAAGGATAATATCCAACATGGTGTTTGCCTTTGGGAACCTCATTCAATAGAGAAGGCATTCAAGCTAGAAAGAAAAATGGAAAGAAAAATTATGGCAACAAGGAAGCATACCACTAATAGCTATAAAGATGGAAGTGTTGTTGCCCCTAGTCTTCCACAACCTATATGGTTGACACCACAACAATTGGAAGAAAAAAGAGCAAAAGGGCTTTGTTACAGTTGTGATAGCAAATACACTAAAGGTCATAAGTGTGCTGAGAAGAAATGTTTCTACATAGATTGTGAAGAGGAAGAAGAAAAGGAGCAAGAAAGGTCAAAAGAAGAGGATATACTCCAAGAACAAGGCCTAGATAAAGAAGAAATGAATTTTGTCCATATCTTGTAACGCATTTGGCTGGAATTACCACTCCTCAAACCATCAACATAGAAGGACAAATCAAGAAGAAAAAGGTAATAGTGTTGATTGATTCATGAAGTACCCACAATTTTATTCACTGTAAGATAACAAAAGAATTGAATTTCTTCCTATATCCAGCACCATAGTGTCAAGTGATGGTTGCAAATGGAGGAACAATAAATTTCTCTGGAAAGTGCCATAATATCAAGTTATCCATGAGAGAATATGTCTTGACTATCCCAATGCTTTCCATTCCAATGGGAGGTGCTGATGTTGTATTAGGAGTCCAATGGCTACAGTCCTTGGGTATAATAGCTTTTAACTTTCAAGAAATTTTCATGAAATTTTCTACAAAAGGAAAGGAAGTTGAATTAAGGGGTGTTGCAGGGAAACTAAGAAAGATAATTAGCTCTAATGGTATTGAAAAGCTTCTAAGAAAGGAACAAAGAGATGTAATTGCACAATTATGTTCGGTAGATGTTTCCACATCGGAATCATCTATTTCTCCATATCTCCAAACTTTCTTAGACAATCATTCCAAGGTATTTGAGACTCCGAAAGGTCTACCACCTATTCGTGATCATGATCATGCTATTCATCTAATTCTATGAATTGTTCCTCCAAACATTAGGCCATATAGATATCCCTATGCCCAAAAGAGTGAAATTGAACGTATGGTTGAAAAAATGCGAGAGGCTGGTATAATTCAACCCAGTCAAAGTTCTTTCTCTGCTCGAGTAGTATTGGTGCACAAGAAGGATAGATCATGGTGCATGTGTCCTGATTATAGGGAACTCAACAAGCTCACTATTAAATATAAGTTTCCCATTCTTGTCATTGATGAATTATTGGATGAATTTCATGGATTGATTTACTTCACTAAGTTGGATCTTTGCTCAAGATATCATCAAATCAAAATGAATACTGAAGACATTCTGAAAATAGCATTTAAAACTCATGAGGGTCATTATGAATTTTTGGTCATGCCTTTTGGCCTTACCAATGCACCTTCTACATTTCAAGGTTTGTTGAATTCCATTTTCAAAACCCTTCTTAAGAAAATTTTGTTAGTATTTTTGATGAATATAGTAATCTAACAGAAAGTCCTTGAAGGATCACTGTTGAACATGATTGATAGGGTTGCTACAAACTATTGGAGAGAAACAAATTAATATGCAAAAAAGATCCAAATGTTTCTTTGGAGTCCAGGAGGTGGAATATCTGGGTCATATTGTATCTCATGAAGGATTTAATGTAGACCCTAGCAAAATTAAAGCCATTAAGGAATGGAAAATCCCCACATCCATAAAGTATCTGCGAGGATTTCTCAGATTGATAGGGTATTATCGCAAGTTTGTTAAGAATTATGGGAGAATAGCAGCACCTCTAACAACATTATTGAAGAAAGATGCATTTTCATGGACTCCAGAAGCAACAAAGGCCTTTGAACATCTTAAAGAGGCAATGTACCAAGCACCGGCCTTAGCTACACCGGACTTCACAAAAAACCTTTATTGTGGAATGTGATGCTTCAGGAAATGGAATTGGTGTTATTTTAATGCAAGATGAAAGACCCATTGCTTTTGAAAGTCATCCAATCAAGGGAAAGTTTTTACACAAAGCTATTTATGAGAAGGAAATGTTCGCAATACTACATGCACTTAAGAAATGGTGACCGTACCTAATGTGAAGACACATCAAGGTAAAAACAGATCATGATAGCATTAAACTCTTTTTAGAACAAAGATTATCCTTTGAAGGACAACAAAAGTGGGCCACAAAGATGTTGGGTTATGACTTTGAAATCATCTACAAAAAAGGGAAGAAAAATGTGGTGGTAGATGCACTCTCAAGAAAGGATGAGGATGTGGAAGCATTGTTGTGTGCCATTTCTATTATCCAACCAGATTGGATAAATGAAGCAAGGGAGGAATGGAAGAATGATGAAGTGTGGGCACTTATTCGAAAGTTACAACAGGATTCCAGTACATCTGATACATTTATCTGGAAAAATTATTCGTTATGGTACAAAGATCACTTATACCCCTGTAAGAATTCCCAACTCAAACAAAAGATTCTTATGGAATTGCACACTTCTCCCTTAGGAGGCCACTCAAGAATTTTAAAAACTTGCCACAAGATTAAGAAGGAATTTTTTGGGATGGCCTTAAATTGGATATTCAAAAGTTTGTGGTGGAATTTTTGGTTTTCCAAAAAAAATAAAGTTGAAACAAATTAAGACCCTAGGTCTACTACTACCCTTATCCATTCCTAGCCAACGTTGCGAGGAGGTTCCAATGGATTTTATCACAATTTTACCCAAATCTAAGGGAAATCGTGTCATCATGGTGGTAGTTGACAGACTTACCAAGTATGCACACTTTTGTGCATTATCACATCCGTTTAAAGCCAGTACAGTTTCTACTGAATTTATGGAAACAATTCAAAAGCTACATGGAAATACAAAGATTATTGTAAGTGACCGAGATCCCATTTGCACTGGAAATTTTTGGACAGAATTCTTTTCTTGTCTTGGTACTCAGTTAGCTCATTGCTCATGTTATCATCCTCAATCTGATGGGAAAACTGAGATAGTAAACAAATGTTTGGAAGGATATCTTCGTTGCTTTGTTATCCTGATTGTAGAACATACTACAATGGTGTCAAATGTTGCCTCTGGTTTGAAGGTGGTATAACACGTCTTCCATACAGCACAAAAATGAACTCGCATTTATGGAATTTATGGATATCAGCCACCATCCATCACATCATATTTAAGAGAAAATTCTAAGGTTCAAGCAGTGGAACATCACATCGAACATCAACAACAAGTCCTCCAACTCTTAAAGGATAACCTCGTGTTAACACATAATAGAATGAAACAACAGGAAAATCAGCATTGTAGCGAAAGAAGTTTTGATGTAGGTGATTGGGTATTACTACAGCTACAACCATATAAACAAATGTCCCTTAGGCAAGCTAAGAAGGATAATAAATTATCACCAAAGTGTTATGGTCCATAAAAGGTGTTGAAAAATATTGTTACTATGGCATACAAATTGCAACTTCCTGCAGCTTCTCGAGTGCACTCAATTTTCCATGTTTCATGTTTAAAGAAGGCTATAGGCGACAAGCTCCCAGTTCAAACAATATTGCCAAAACTTGTTGAGGAAGGAAAAATTATATTGGAATTAAAAGCAGTCATAGAAACAAGAACTCGATAGCTACGAAATTGATCAATTTCGAAGTGTCTCATCAAGTGGAAGGACTTATCCATTGAGGATTCCACATGGGAGGATGAGAATTTTATACATAAGCATCCAAAACACTTAACTCAATGTGCGGTTGAGGAAAACAACCTTTTGAATTGAGAGGAGCTATTAGTTGCTCTCTAGATAGATGATAGTGATTACTTCCATTAACTATTGTAGTTTATCCCTGTATTAATATTTTGTGCCCTATTGTCCCCATAGTGTTATTACTGTGCCCCATAGAACCCTCTAATTGTTATTTTTGCTGGCTTTATATTATATATGTTAGTCGTCTACGGGTTATAGTGTCACTCCTTACAGCATCCATATATATACAGAAAGGAGTTTTGTCATTGAATCATTTCCAGAGAATATTGTTCATATATGTAATGTAAAGGAGGTTGCCCCCTCGAAGAGGCTGAATTCTAAGGCGTTGATCTATCTCTTCTATCTTTTTGTGAGCTAGTTTCATAACATGTTACATGTACTTTGTCTCAATCTTTTAGTTTGTAGGGTATATATTTTTATGTATATAATTTTTCCTTTAGATGCATTATTAGTTGATATTTATTTATAGGTTTTTAACTCTATGTGAGAAAATTAAAGTTTGTTTAGCTTTTATTGGAATAAATATTTTTTATTTGTATTTTATTTAAATTTATGATTAATTTTTTTTCTAATTATATATATTATTTCTATAATAATATATATATTTATGTATATATATTATATATATAATTAAGAATCAATGTTTGTCTTTAACTTAGAGTTTAGTTTCCTTTTTAATATTTTTTGTAAAAATTTTTTAATGTTTTCAACCTTCTTATATGATTCTTTAACTAACTCTAAAACTCATACAACAACTATATAAAATTGTTCTTGTTACTATTTTGTTCATTAAGTATTTATAGAATAGATAACCTTCTTAGAGGATTCTTTAGAAAACTCTATAGCTCAAACAATAACCATATACAATTGTTGTTGTTACTATTTTTTTTCATTTACTATGTAGAAAATGGAGGGAATTCATGCTCATGGTTATATATTTCTCTACATGAGAGTTTTAATAATAACAATGATATTACCTGAGAAGAAAATGTCACTATTATATGAAATGTTTATATTTTTATCGCAGGTATTTTTATGGTTTGTTAATAACATAACATCATCCACATAAACTAGCAATAGAAAAGCATAACTTATTATATTCATACTTCATCTATTCTTTAGTGAAATAGAGGACAAGGTATAAGATGGTCAATGGTTGAATGCTTAGGCCCAAAGAAACCTAAGAAAAATCCCTCACAATTTTCACATTATTAGTCCCTACTTAGGTGATGCAACAACATCAACCCACCCCGAACTGAATTTAATTCTGAAGAGCTTCCAGAAGAGTAGTGTGGAAACCATACAAAAATGACATGAATTGTTTTGTCTTTTTTTGTAAAATATAAAATGTTTCAAGCCTCTAGAAATTGTACATGGAAAGATTCCTCTTGATTCTGTCAAGGTATGTTTTGTTTATTTATATGAGAAACCTACGATATCATGAAGGGAGAACAACCAATGTAGTAATAGACAGTATGATGTAAGAATTATGCTGAGAGGTCCTCAAACCAAGGATTCCTTAGTATATAATTTTGTCTATGTTTTGAAACCTAGGTCAGTGAGGTCATTATAAAAATTTCTGTAAAATTCCATTGTTTGTGTGTTCTGAATGTGTGTGTTTATTTTACATTCTCAGCCCCTATCGAATATCATGTCATTGCATTTTGCTTGAGGAGGGTGATGAGAGATTGAGGTTTCAAGGATCATAATCTGCATAGAAGGGTTTTTCCAAAAGGATAGTGGGTTTGAGCCAACATAGCCACAAAAAATTTGTAAAGGTCCTTCCTTTGAGGATCATCATGAAGGGGTTTGAATGTGGGTGGAGCCATTGAAATAAAAAAGACCAATGTTGGTTAGCTAGTTGGGTTACAATGTTATATGGATGGAGGGAAATAGGCCAAACCCCGATCAGGCTCGACCCCCAACTCAAGTGGGACCCAGTTGGTTGGTCAAGCCCTGTTTTAGTTGGGACAACTATGAAAAAAGGAAAAGGGAAACAAGTCCCGACTACCCCAACTAATACCGACATGGGTGTGTTGGGTGTTATGTTTTAAAATCATGCAAGGCTCTATTGGTTTAACACAATTCCATTGTTGCCTGCAGTGGAAAGGAGTTATGGGCCATAACCCACAAGCTTCTAGAAGGAAGCCATATGGATTGAAAATCAATACATTCCAAGGTTCGATATTCATCACTAGGACAGAGTCTAGCATCATGTTAATTTCAATGAAAAATTGATCAACATTACGTTATTGTGCATTGTGCTAATTAATTTATAATTCAGATGTGACACCCATTTATTTGTATATGCACATAATGTAAATATGAATTGAAAAATTCTTACTCAAGTCACTATTTCGTAACTGAATTACAAGCTTTTATTTCTTTTAGGAAAATATAAATTTTCAAACTTTGTCATATAAATATGAATACAATTGTCCTTTGTAAAATAATTTCATAGAATAATCATTTTTTGTTAGCTTATATATATATGAGAAATATATATTAAACTTCTCCATATCATACTAATATCTGTTTAAATATTTCATTGTATGGTTTTTATGTATCATCATAGCAACTTCTATATACAAAAAATAATTATGTCGAGGCACTCTCAAACCGAGTATGGAAGAGGTGTTGTAAGGTTATGTTATGTTATGTGATATTATGTTATGTAATCTAAACATTGTGTCGAGGTACTCTCAAACTCAGTATGGAAGAGGTGTTATAAGGTTATGTTATGTTATGTGATATTATGTTATGCAATGTAAACAACTTGACTCGGTCATATTACATAACAATAAAAATAAAAATAAATACATCTTATATTTTAAGGTGCAAATTTGTTGTGTTCTATTATGTAAACATTTTACTTGGTCAAATAAAATAAAAAATAATACAATCATAGCTATATTTTTTAATAAAAATAAAATAAACCTACCTTAAGGTAAACTTGACTTGGTTGAGTTATTGGTGGTTTTTGAGATGTAGGTTTATGGGAACCCATGGTATTCATGTGGAATATAGCCTATTTAAAAAAGGAAATTAAAATAACATAGATACATCTTAATGCTCGATTTACCAAGCTTTCATAGAGATCAAATCTCATTTCACTTGAAAAGAGATTTGATCCCTCTCATGCAAGATAGATTTGAGGTTAAAATGGATCTATGTTGGTCGTCAATTTTAATGATAAAAAATATGTTACCTTGCAACACTTATTTACATTGCATTTTTTTTTTCTAATTTAAAAGTCTCACATAAATCTATAAAAACTTAAGTTTATAATTTAAATAATTATTTTTTAACGTTAATTTCTAAACTATATAACATTAATATTGTATATATTTTTAAAGATGGCAAAAACACATATAGATTTATTTGTTTTACTTTTATTCATTTCAAAGTAACTAGAATTTCTTGAGAATCAATGATTTTAAATGTAAAATTATTCAATATCACTATTACAAAAACTAACAATTATTTTATAAAACATACACGAAATTAATTACAACACGGGTTAACTATATATATAAATATATAATAGGTCCATCTTTTTATAGAATTAAAAATAATTTTGTTTTATTCCTGACATTAGATATATTTCAAAACAACCAAAATATATATAGATAAAATACAATTTAATTATATATAATAGGTCCATCCTTTTATAGAATTAAAATAATTTAGTTCATTCCTAACATTAAATTATTTCAAAACAACAAAAAATATATATAGAATAAAATACAATTTAATTTGTTAAAGAAAACGCATAATCCTTTTGTTAAATTCAAAATATTTTTATTTCTTCATAATGCACGCGCATTTGTTAAATTAAAATTAGTTATATTCCTTAAATATATATAGAGATAAAATACAATTTAATTTGTTAAAGAAAAGGCATAATCCTTTTGTTATATTAAGAATATTTGTATTTCTTCATAATGCACGAACATTTGTTAAATTAAAAATAGTTATATTCCTTAATGGAATGTTTGTGTTACTTTTCCCTAATCAATATGTTCCATAAGCGTTTATGTTGACTTCGTGTCTACAGCAGTAAAACGTTTTTATCCTTTTAAAAAACTTATTCACATTAATGTTATATCTATGGTCGTCAATTCCTTTTCATTTTTGGGCGGTGGATTAATAAATAAAAAATGATTTTGGTTTGGCCATTAAAGATTTTGAAAGCTAAAATCTTGTGTATGGATTATAATTGCTTTAAAAATCGTAACCAAAGTTTTATATTATAAAAATGAAATAGAAAAAATAAATATTTATAGTTATTTCTTAAAGGAAATTATAAAATAATAAATATATTTTTTTATAAAACGACTGCAAAATATTTTTTAAATATTTAAAAATATTAATATCTTTCTAAATATATATTAGAATATGAATGGTAGAAATGCATTTAGTATGAAAATATCTTCCATTTTACATTTTCGAGGTCGATTTTGGTTTGTAGTTGCAACTTGAGTTAGGGTTGGATTTGAAGCTAGGGTTTTGAATTAGGGTACCATGGCAGGATGCGCAAGGGGGAGTGCTGCTACCTCCTATAGTCAAGTAGTTATAGAGAAAAGCAAGGAAGAGGGAAAGAAGCATTTCAAAAAACCTCTAGAGAAGGTAGAAGAGGCAAGAAGCAAGGGGACATTGGGAAGAAACCGACTTGAGGATTAGGAAGGGGATCAAAAGGAAAAAAGTAAGGAAAAGGAGAATGGAGGTAGTAGTGAAAAACCTACTTCCACAAAGCCTAATGGGGTCTGCAAACCCAAATTGAGCATTATTCCCCAGATCATTTTGAGTGATCCAGCGATACAAGCGCACAGGGATCATATGAAGGAACATGCACTCATATGTAAATTCATGGGGTTATGGCCGACAGAGAGGGCATTACACGTCTAGATTAAGAGCCATTGGAAGCCAAAGGGGGAAATACAACTACATCTGGGTTCTAAGGGCTTCTTCACTATGGTGTTATCAAGCAGAGAGGACAAAGATAGAGTGTTTGAAGGGGGGGCTTATTTCTATGTTGCGGCAAGACTCTACATACAACCATAGATGATGAAATTTGTACAAGAACAAGAGACTTTCACATCAGTACTAGTATGGATCAGACTATACTCCCTTCCTCTAGATTATTGGCTACCAGAATCTCTGAAAACAATAGGAAACAAGCTGGAATCTCTGAAAACAATAGGCAACAAGCTAGGGCATTTTCTAAAGATCTCAAAGGCAACTCTAAAAGGAAAATACATATCCTCCACCTGAATATGTGTGGAAATGGACTTATTTGCAGCCCTTCTCGAAGCAATAATTTTAGAAGTGTAAGATGAATAATGGGTGCAGACTGTGGACTATGAGCATATCCCATTTAGATGCCGCAAATGCCATGAACATGGGCATCTATTCAGAGACTGCCCAACAATCAATATGGAAGGTAAGGGGAAATCTACTGTGGATAGATATTAAGAGGGTTTCACCAAGGTTGGGGGCAAAGGGAAGGGGGGTAAAAGTCCACAAAAGAAGTTAACTGAGAACAGACATACAAGACACAACAATTTTAAGATCCTAGAGGAAGAAGAGAGGAACAAGGATACAGTCCAAGACATGGAGAACATAACTGAGGAACAGGAAAGGGTAGCTGACATGGAGGATATCATAGTAAACAACCAACAAAAGGATGGTATACCAAGCGGTATGGAGATCAATACGGACTATGAGATGACTCCAAGTGAAGCAAGAATGGAGGACCATGAACTATAGGACATTCTAGATAGGGAAAATCTAAATCTAGAGAAATTTCTGGAACAAGGGAAGAACATAGGAGTGGACTACCTGCCAAAAGAGGATTATGACAGAGTAAACAACTCTTTCTGTGGATATCACAATCGAGGGGAGCTGGAGTCAAAATAAATCATGAAAGCTAGGAGCCCAATCGGGTCAAAATGATGGAGAACATACAGACACAGTCTCCAAAGAACTCAGGTAGGAAAAGAGGAAGAAAGAGACTGAATGAGTTGCTGAATGAATGTGGAAAACTATTTATCAACTCAGGTAAGATGAAATATCTCACTAGCTACTCCTTTTCTAATCTTTCTTAATGAAGCTCACAACCTAGAATATTACGGGCATATGAAATAGAAGGAAACAAAGAAATCTAACTAACAGAATGAAAGAAGAAAAACCATATATGATTTTTATTCAGGAGACAAAATGTTCGATGGATATAATAAGAGAAATTCATACTAAGTGGTTAATTAAGTATGAGTATCTAGAGGTTAAGGAAAATAACTCGATGGGGGGGATTCTCACACTGCGGGATCCATAGAAATTTGGAATCTTGGATGCTGAAGCATGCAGGAAGTATCTCCAGTGGTATGTCAACCTGTAGGTGATAAGGAGCTACATATGATTACAAACATTTCTGGACCACAAAAGCAAGCAAACAAACTCAAGCTTCTCATCTCCGTAGACGATCTAAGAGCAAGGCATCCCAATATGCCCTAGATCATTGCAGGAGATTTCAACATGATAAGATCTCTTTTAGAGAAAAAAGGAGGTATTAGACTGCTAGGAAGAGACTCCATGGCCTTCTAGAGCTTCCATATGAACATGGGACTAGTGAATATTGAAACATTAAATGGGACCTTCACATGGAATAACAACAGGGGAGGGGCTTCTCAAGTTGCTTCCAAACTTGATAGATTTATCATTTCAGAGGAACTCCTTCTCATAGGCCCTGCCATGACAGCTTCCATTCTGCCCTTTGGAGGTTCGGATCACTAGCCTATATATCTAGAAGCCCTTTATGGGCACACTGAGAAATAGACCTTTTAGGTTTGAAAATTCCTGGCTCTCTCACCCTAAATTCACCAACAACATTGATAAATGGTGCAGAGAGAATTTGAACATTCAAGGCACTAAAATATTCGTGCTCCAACAGAAACTTAAGCATATCAAATCCAGACTTAAAGCTTGAACCAAAAAGGAATTTGGCTATATCTTGAAAGCCAAAAGAGAAGCTGAGCAGAAGCTCCAACAGATTAGTCAGATCAACATCACAGATGGCTTCACTGAAGAGTGGCAAAAGCTAACTGACTTGTTGGAGGAAGAATGGGAAAATCGATGCTTGCAAGAGGAAATTTTCTGGAGGCAGAAATCAAGGATACAATGGATCAAAGAGGGAGAAAGAAGTACAAAATTCTTTCAGAAATCCATTATGGCTCACAGGGCACACAATAGAATCACAAAGATAAAGGATTCTCAAGGGATTGAGCTTGTCTCTCACAATGATATGGAATAAATCCTTGTACAACACTTCCTCAATATTGCAAAGGAGCCACTAGAGGATAGATCCAGGTTCATTGACCATTTCACTCAGTATATCCCTCAGCTAGTCATTAGAGAGGACAACCATAATCTTAATAGGCCAGTGTCGGAAGAGGAGGTCAGTGAAGTGATTAATGAAATGCAAAATTGAAAAGAAGCAGGCCTGAAAGGATTCAATGTAGACTTCTTCAAAGCTTGCTGGGAAACAGTCAAACAGGGTATCCTTCAGGTTGTGGAAGATTCAAGAAAATCCAAAAAGGTTCTGAAGGCTCCTAATGCTTCCTCCATAGCTTTGATCACAAAATAGGAAAATTCCATTACTCCTGATGGTTTTCATCCTATATTCTTATGTAATTGGGTGTTTAAAATTATTTCCAAAGTGATAACCAATAGACTTAAGCCCCTTCTACGATCTATAATCTCAGAGGAGCAAATAGGCTATGTGGAAAGAACACAAATCCTCAACAATATGATCCAAGCTCATGAGGTTGTACACTCTCTCAAAAGCAGCAAACATGCTAGTATGATCATTCAGTTGGACCTAGCTAAAGCCTATGATAAGCTAAGTTGGTCTTATATAAGAGCAATTCTAAGAGCCTATGGCTTTGACCAAAATTGGATAAGATGGGTTATGGCACTAGTCACCATGACCAGTTTTTCCATACTACTTAATGGAGCTCCATCAAGAACCTTCACACTGTCTAGAGGACTCAGATAGGAAGATCCACTCTCACCATTCCTTTTCATTCTCATGATGGAAGGGCTAGGTAAAGAAATCAAAATGGAAAATGTTGATGGACGAATTCAGGGCATCAAACTCACCTTGGATGGAGTGGCAAACAAACATCAACAATTTGTGGATGATAAAATATTGTCGGGCATACCCACATTCAGGGAATCCAAAGCAATCAAAAACATCTTAAACGACTTTGCTATGGCAATAGGCATAGAGGTTAGCCTCAATAAGTCCAAAGTCTTTTTCTTTAACACTAATATTGCTATTCAGAGAAACATTACCAGAATTCTTGGGTTTCAAAGGGAGCAGCTTCCTTATAAATATCTTGGCATACCTCTTACTAACAAACCTCTAAGCAAGAAAGTGTGGGAGCCAATTTTAAATAAACTTCAGAACAAGGTAAAATAATGGATGTGTAGGTCACTAAATCTGGCAGGGTGCCTTGTGCTCACACAGGTAGTCTTGCAGGCTATTCCCATATTTATGTTTTCTGCCCTTCCTTCTCCTCAAGGCATTAAGCAGTAGATAAGGAGCATAAAAAGGGACTTTCTATGGGACAGAGGGGAAGAGAAAAAGAAGTGGGCATTAGTAGCCTGCGACAAGCTTTGCAAGCCCAAAAGCCATGGTGGCTTGGGGCTTCATGATCTTGAGACCCTCAACAGAGTTTCAGGAGCCAAACTTTGGTGGAGATGGATCAAGGAGTTGATTTCTCCCCGAGCTAAGATTTGGAAACAAAAATATGTAAAGAATTGGTAGGAGAAGGATCACATTAGAATGTCAAGACAAATAAGGTGCTCCCATATTTGGAACCTTGCCTGGGAAAATAAAAGTATTGTTCAGCAACAATGTTTTAGGGAGATTCAAGCAAGGAACCTAGCTCAATTTTGGGAGGACAACTGGCAATAGGAACCCAACCTTTTTAAGGATGAATTAGAAGCTCTCAAGATTGACACAGATAAAAAAGGGCTGCTTTTAGTAGAATACTTCTAGGACCAGGAAAGAAATAATGGAAAATGGAGGAATTGGAAGAATCTGGGATATAGTGATGAGAGTCCTCTAAAAGCCCAGGCAGATGCTCTCACCCAGGATCTAGACCATAGAAGGATTTTGGTTTCCTCCTCACTTGACCAATTAAGATGGGGGAAGAACACCAAAGGTAACTTTAACCTCAAAAAGGCTAAACATGAATTTATAGGATTTAGCTATCTGAATCTTGATCAAGTCTAGAAGAAAATATGGCAAAGCCCCTAGTGGATGAAAATAAAGTTATTCATATCCCTAGTGCATTAAAGGAAGATTCTAACTTGGGAGAACCTCTTAATGAAAGGCTTCATTGGTCCTTCCAAGTGTTACCTTTGTTGCTTAGACGAGGAGACGATGGAACACCTTCTCAACCTTTGTCCTTTCACATCCAATGTGTGGGACGCGGTGGCCTTGATCTTTAGACAAACTGATAGGGACAGACTCAATATATCCAACACTTTGAAGAACTGGAGGAAGAACTTCTCAAGGAATGATATTCTTAATAAACCCGGGATACTAGCTCAAGGCTTTGTCATTTAGAATTTTTAGAAAGAGCGCAATAGTCAGATCTTGAAAAGTAAACTAAGCAAGCCTCATCACATAATTGACGAAATCCTAAGGCAACTCAAAGATATAGTAAGAGGCTTGTTGAGGACACCTCCTAAGGATCCTCCTTTGCCCCAAGAGACGAGTATTATACTTTACTTGGGTCTCCAATCCATAATCCCACAAGGAATAATAAAGAGAGTGAGCCAAATAAATACATAAGTTAATATGTGGAAGCCTCCTCCTTCTGGTTTCTTAAAGGTTAATATCGATGGAGCATCTAAGGGCAACCTAGGATTAGCTTGCTTTGGGGGTGCCATAGGAGATGATCAGGGGAAAATAAAGAAGATATTCCATGGCCACCTGCGGAAAGCTACTAATAACATGGCAGAGCTTATGGTATTAGAGAAGTGCTTGGAAATCCTGGTGGATTCAAATTCACACAATGTTATCATTGAAGCATATTCAGAACCAATCATTACAACGGCCAAGAAAATATGCAATGGAACTTCTCCAAATAAAGTGTAGAAGCATTGGAAGCTTTTGTAGGTCTTTCACTGTATCTATTCCCACTTGCAAATCCTAAAAATTGTTAGATTTGTCCATGTGAAAAGGAAGGCTAACATATTAGTGGATCATTTGGTAAACGAGGGAGTCACCAATAGGGACAGGGATTCTCGGCCTGCTTGGGAATTGTTACCTCCAGGAAAACTGTGGGAGGATTGTCTCTGTCAAATGAACATAAATATGGAGCTATGGATTAATAGGTTGGATCAAAGGGGTTTAGGAGACAGGAGGGGGGATGAAGATCCCTAAAACTACATGGCCTTTTTGGTTTTCGCTGCAATCCAAAGCTCTGTTTTCTTTCAGTTGGATGGCAAAAGAACTGGCTCTAGAAGTACCACAAATTTGGTCATCCATCTTTATATTACTTAGCTGGTTGTTGATAGAGATTATGGAAGGAAGGCTCAAGAACCGCCCGTCGGATTGGACTTACAATCTCCACTTGTTGAAAAGAATGTGTATGCTTTTTCGCGAAACGAGCGATCCAAAAACCATAAGTGGTATATCGAGCAGGATCCAAGTGCATTTTGGTTTTTTTAGCTTGGCCCCCGATTCCACTCTTCATGCGACATGTTGCGGCGTGGAGGTGAGAGAAAATTTCCCTCATCTGGTGGTTAACCGTCACATAACTTGTCCTCACAATATCTACGAAGACCATCAGATCCAAATCAGGTGATCAACGGTGGAGATTTGTTCATGTTAGTTGGTTTGGTGTTTCAGACCTAAAAAAGTTTAAAAACTAGGCCTTAAGTTTTTATTGAGTCCGTAAGAAATTTTTAAATGTGGTTTTGGTAATTTTGTGCGGCTCGATTCTGTGGGCCTTGGCTATATCGATGCATGTCAGTACGACTAGAGGTTCAATCGCTTGTTTTTGCTCAAAGAGTTTGGCTGGATCTTTCTGGTCACCTTGTTCAAGCTTTTCATGGTTTTGGGTGCAGGGTCCGGTTTTTCCTGCCCTGCTCTCTGGTGAGATTTCACTGAGCGGGTGTAGCTACATGTAAATTATCTAATATTGGATTAGATTAATAGAAGGTCCTACTCTTACTTGATAAAAAAAAGAATATATATTTCATTTTAAAGAATAAAAATAAGAAAATGCATTGGCATTGAATTACATTTCCATTAGAAATAATATGAATTAACATAATTTGATGTGTTATTATTTTTTCTTAAGGATCCATCTCGCTACGCTATTATGGAGTTTTCTTTAATTGTCTTTGAAGAGTTGACTACCAGTGAGTTGACATTTACATTACACGTTAAATTAAACATGACCATTTCCAATATGCAAAAATATAATAATAGGAGACATGTTATTCAAATTTTATATATATTTTTTTATATTATTTTATAATGATCATGTTAGTATTTTCACGTGTATATTGGAAAAAAAATTTAAACAAATTTATGAAATTTTGTATACTTAAACAATATTCAACTAAACTAGCAATTGTTTCAAAAGTATAAAGAGAGGCCTATAGGATTAGTTAATTGCTTTGTGGAAAAATGAAGTTGGGAAGGCCACATATTTGATGGATGGCTCGCTAACGGTACAGCATTGCCTCAATTGTCTCCTCTGCAAGCCCAGCCTCTCGAGGCAAATCAGAGAATGGAAGTCAAATTTCGAAAAGTTCTTTACAGAGCTTCAAACCAAAATTTTTTGTGTTTTATAATGCTCAAGGGATTGTTATGTTGGCACCACATCAGAAAGAGCTATTACTTCAAGATGCACCCGATCATGGCTTTGAGAGTTTGGGGATTAAGTCTGCCGAGATACAACTAAAAAGTTTGCCGCGGATAGTTTTAATTGGTGTATGGGGTATATAATTTAATACTAATGAGTGGTTGCCATACAAAGTTAATTGTAAATTTTCGGAATTACCTGAAAAGAAATCTATCAATGCAAAACAACTCAAAACTAATTAGTTCATTTTTCTTTTACTTTACTCTAAGGAAACACTCCAGCATTAGACTCCATTATCAGGGGTATACAAACTCTTTGCGATTGCAAGCAGATAAAAGCCAAAATTGAACAACTACGCACATTATCAAACTTACATATGCATAGAGATAAAAAAAACATTCAATCTAACCCAAAAAAACAGATTCTTTTCAAATAAACCCAACCCTTATAGAAAGAAAAGCCCAAGCATACAAAACGAGACTATCGAAGCCCGAATGAACGAGAAAAACCACACTGGAATGCATCTATTCTTCCAATAAAGAAGCAAAATAGTTTCTTGCAGAAAAATACCTCCAAACAAACACGATTGTATAGGAAGAATTCTGCAAAAGACGTTTTTCTCCACCTCAAATGTAGCAAAATCCCATCCTTTGGACCTGAAGACAGTGAATCTTTGATCGCTCGCAAATATATCTATGCATGGAAACCTTGTTTCTTTAAGCATTAAACCCGCTGAAGAAATTTTCAGCATCAAATTTACCTCTGAAAGCAGCCTTCGCAAGTAGGAGGCGACAAGTACGCACCATTTCGTCTTATCATTCATAGCATGGAGAAGATTTTTAGACCAAAAACTCGTTCCAACACTGGATTGATCAGCAGGGTTTCACACCATAACTCATACGGAAAATGCAAAAAAGGATAAAACCAAAAATCGATAAAGAAATATTGTGATATTGGGACTGTAAATAGAAAAAAAAAAATTGGAATGTAAGAAGGAAAAGATCTCCGTGTTGAGTATTACAGAGATATTACGATGTGGCTGCCAGCATGGTGGAAATGGAGGCTTGGAATCGTCGTCTTCGGTGTATAAAAAATATCTCTGCCACCTTGGTGTCTAAGGTGGGGAAACGATTAACTCTGAGGTCAAGAGTGACATAAAAGAATAGGAAAAAGAAGTAAATGGAAAAAAAAAATAGTAAAAATATCTGCCATGCCACTCAGTGCACAACAGAACTTGGAGATGAAAAAAAGGCAACTTAACTGAAAAGCAATCACACTTCAAATCAACAATTGAAAATGTCTCACCTCATCCAAGTGAGCGAAATAAAAATGTTGACAACGGTTGATGCATATAAAAACCTATCGGCCTATGAAAGTACAGTAATAAACATATAAATTACGTACTGGAGAGATATCAATGAATGAATTTGCTTATTAATTACGTAATTTAAAGATATCAATGAATGAATAAAGTTAGTTGTAATTTTAATATGCTTATTTTGCTATTTTTTTTAATCAATTGTTAATATGCTTTGTATTATTGATTCCGTTATAAATTAAATGTATTAAGGGTTTGGAATTAGAATGGAAAGAGGATGAAAATATTATTAAATTGTATAAATATGATAGGACTTTTTTTATCATGAGAGTGGACAGGTTAGATTTGTGATGTATACCTATATTTCTATTATGTACCCTTTGGGAATGACGAGCGACTTTAATGATATTTTCTCATAGTAAGATTTTGGGTAGTTATCTAACCAAATGATATCTAAACAGTCTGTCTACTGCAACTCTCGATTATTGTGACCAACAATCTAAATGTTCAACTTTACATAGCCTATGAGAAATGTTTTATATAATGACTATTACAATACACTTCAATTTAGTTTCTAAACAAACATTTCATATTATGTTTAAAAATACATATTTATGGAAAAAAAAGTGTCCCCCATACAAGATGAACGATTGAGTTTTAGATACGCACCAAACAAATATCCAAACTAATTATATTTAAAAATTAATAGTAATAAATAAATAATAATAATAATAGTAATTATATTAATAATAAAATGTTTATGGGGTTTTGGTTGGCTAGTCTAACAACAACATTGCTAAACATTATAATTTCTCCATGAACTTCGAGCACAACTGTTCAAATCCTAAGTGACATGTTATCCCTTTTTCCATGATCAATATTATTTATTACGTATTAGTAATATTATAATCATTATAATCACAAACAAAATTATCCTCCTAAACTACATTACACTTGACATAATCACTCCATAGGTATTCATACCTCATACCAACTCAGTCGGTGTCATTTTGAAGACAATGTGAGGTTGACTTGTGATTTGATTGAATGTTTGAGTAAGAAATCAATATAACTAAAGGTAGGTTTCAATATGTTGATTAGTTCCCATATTGAGGCATAAAATTAGGATCTCAAGTATATCTAAGGTGATGAAAGTGGATTATCTTGTATATTTTAGAGGAGTTATTACAGTTTTAAATATGTATAAATGATCATGTGGATCACTCTATCATACGTTTATAATTGTTCATTTTTTTTGGTTCATTTAATATGTTGAATTATGAATATTTGTGCTTAACTTTTATAACTTTGTATATCTCTTGGAATTCATAATTAATCACTTATGAAATTCCATACTTTTTTATCACAACAATGAGAGCTAGCAAATTAAAATATATCTTACTTTCTAGTTACTTTGAAAGTTATCAATGGTATATGTGTTCATATTTTAGTAAAATCCTTGATGTAGATTGACTCATATTTAGAATTCACCATTACAACACAAATCTATACTATTTTTAATTTTCATTATTGTATCCCCTCAAACCCTTGGCTAAGTTCTTTTTCCTTGTGCACATTAGCTTTTTGTGATCATAATTTGTATCACAATTTCATTGCATTAAATGTACATTTCGCAAAATACTAGTGTATTTTTTTGTATTATTATCGTGTCACACATGCATGTCTATATTAAATCATGCATCAACTATGATTGTGTCTGAATTATGTTTTTGTCATGTTTGCATCATGAGAAGCCTTATCTTCAATTCATAAAATGCATTTGTTATAATTTATTAATTGACATGCATTCACTCCAACATATGATAGTAAAGTATTAGGAAGATACATGGCTAGAGATGTATTTTGGATTTATGGATAAAGGTGTAATATGAATGTAATTTAAATATGCATATGGCATATCTAACAAAATATTATAACCTAATTAATACAATAATGAACTTACATCTTGAACAAATATTGCGCTAGTATACATATTTAAGCACATAATGGATGGAAACTAGTTAATATTGAACTAGAACTTGTATGTCTCCTCTAAAGAAGTAATACAAAGGAAATACTTATTAGTGGATATCAAAAGGATTCTAATGGTATGAATTCATTGGTTGTATCTGTAATATCCAAGATTTCAAACTTTGACATTTTGACTCATGGTGTGTATAAATTTTAAATAAATGGATACGATAATAATATAGTAAGAGCTTTTATGTAAATGTTGTAAATATATTATAATAATTATAATGTGAAGTATAAGGCCAAGTCTTGGCTATTGATTGTCTTGCATTTATTTTTATAAAATATGATTTCTATATATCATGAGATAGATTTTCATAGTATAGTGTTAGTGTCAGTCCGTTTTTCTTGTCACAAGTGATCCAACGTCAAAGGGACATTGACAAATCATTTGTTGCACATAGGGATAATTTTTCTTCAAAATATGTTTCTGACCAAATGAAGATGAATTTTACAAAATTGAAAGAGGTTTTTGTTAACCACATACAAAGGAACAAAACCCCCATTCATTTTATGCAAAGGTATTATGGTTTTGGAGAAACTCCCAAAATACACTTGCTAGGGGAGAGTTGCTTGGTATTTTAGTGACCAAATACAAACTTTGATTCTGAACAAATGGGAAAGCATTTTGGAGACTTGGAGGAGGTTTTTGTTCCTAAGATGACAAGCTAAAAACACCTCTCTCATTTTTCAAATAGGTATCATGGATTTGGATATACGCTTTCCTCATTTCAGCCTATTTGTGTGACTATGCAATGTTGTATTTTAGTCACCTTGTTTCAGAGCATATTATGGACAATCAGAGATGAATCGTGGAAAACAAGAGGAGGTTATTGTTAGAAACATGACAAATAACAAAAACCTCTCTCTGATTTTCTAAATTGTTTATGGTCAGAGAGATATCACTCCACTTTTAGCCCTAGTTTCACAGAAATTTGGCAATTTTTGCCACAATCACCCTGCCAAAAGTGTAGCGTAGCGTGCGCCACGTTGTGTTTTTTCCAAAGAGCTGTAAATGAAAAAAATCTACAATTTTGGATATATTTTGAATTATACATCATCTTAGGACACCTGGCATCCCAATTCATCATCTTTTATAGGAACAAATGCCCAAAAACCACCTAAAAAGCACATTTTTGCCTATTCTTGGAGGCCACACTATGCTTTTTTACCAGTCTTGGGAGAATTGATTTTTAAGGGGCTATACTTGGTGTTTTTCAGTGCTTCAGGACCTCATTGTGTAGTAGATAGAAGGAGATTTCCAATGAGTTATCATGACCTCAATTGGGAGTTCCAAAAGGCCTCCAAAAGGGGCCTACAAGTTCACATTGCACTTTTCATAGAATTCACTACACCTTTTCCAAGAAGCTATTTTCTTCAATAGTTCGACCTAGTTTGATTTTTTTCACTTATGGAAATAATGTAATTGAGTAATCCTAGTTTAAACATGATGTAATAATGGGTGATTAGTCCTTTTAAGTGGTTTCGATGTAACTTTGGCCTCACTTATGGGAGTGGTTTGAGTCAAAGTTAATTGAAGAAGTTGTTTTTAACTTCCCTAGACAATAGGGTTTAGCTAGAAAACCTCATGGAGATGTTCCAAGAGGCATGGATTCAACCCCTAAGAGTGAGGAGATGTTGTTTTCGGTGTTTATATATCATTTTCTCAGTCTTAGGACTGGTTGGACTTGAGAGGAGACAACTATTGTAGCTTGTACTTGGACATTTTCTAGAAATCAAAGGATATAGTTTGCAGCTGTTATCTAGGAATTCATGTGCAATAAGATTGTGATGTTGTTTTTTTCTCTATTATCACTTTATATGGAATAATTCATCTTCTCCTTCCATTCATCAACTCTTCAATGGTTTTCCTTACAGTTTATCAACATAATTCTTGACATTAAGCTTTGTTTTGATGGGAAATTATTATATGTTACTTTCTCTCTTGCTTAATGAACTCATGTTTCATGTTCATTAAGAACTTTGCGCTTCTTATGAACACCATACTACACTGACAAATCTTAATATCCATCACAAAAGTATTTCCACCTCGCTCCTTCATATCTCTGTTGTTGTAGCCATATGATCCTCTAACCTAGCTACCTAGTTTTTCTCGCTTATCTAGCAACAAAACACAAAATTTTCCAAAACTCAACTGAGCCGAGCTATCTAACCTAAAATTATTTTTATCCCAGTCATCTTTTAGCTATGATTTCATAGGGAGAGGCCTCTCTGGTTTGGTAGGGCTATATACCAAACTAAAAGCTTGGTTTGTGGTTACCCCCATCGATCTCCTTATCAACCTAGGACATTGTGTAGGATAACATACAGTAAAAATGTAAACATTATTTCAAAATTTAATATAAATATTCAATGATAACTACTAAGAGCATGAGAGGGGAAGAAGAAAGTTTGTATAAGGTGAATAAAAGTGATCATACTTTTTCTCGGTGTGTCTTAACATTCATCTTTTCACCAAGTTCTGTAATAAAATCCTCAACTTAAAATCATTGAATCTGGTGTTGCATATACAGGAATTACATTTTCCATAGTTATGATGTGGAAAGGATTAAGTAGAAATTAGCAAGAGTGTAAGCGATTCCACACCATGGAAATTCAATCCATATGGAAACTCAAGCCATCGATTTTCCCTTTCCCTCTCTTTAAGAAAATCTGAAGGGAATTCTTCATTTAATAATCAAACCTACAACCATCAATTCTCTCCTATCATCCATTCTTCATTTTAGTCATGCCACACATTGAATTATTTGTCCTATCATCCATTTCTCATTTTAGTCATGCCACACATTGAGTTATTTTTCATTGCTATAATTGACTAATGAGAGCTAAGGAAAGGGAGATTGTGAAACAAAAAATGGAGAGATGGAATTTTGCACAAGAGTATGGAGGGAAACTTGATAGGAAAATTTTCCCAATACTTGTAGATTCCTATATATTTAGTATCCAAGGGACAAAAAAAGCATATTGGGATTTCCTAAAGGTATAAAACAGATTGGAATCCTTATACACACATTGAAGACAATTAGAGTGAAGAAGATCTATGATGGATTATGCTCCTTTTGTTGAATGGAAATGAAATAGTGTCATGGCTAGGAAACTTGGATTACTACTTCAAGTGTTATTTCATGATTTACTTAGTTTATAAGGGGTGAGTCACTTAAGTGTCTCGGATTTCCAAATAAAAACAATAGTTTTATATGAACATTCACATTCCCATTAAACAAACAAAATGGCCAAACTATCAATTTAATTGAAAACCTATAAAAAAATGAAAAAAAATATACCAATAGAGTTTTATCCAAATTTCCCCTATTTTAAAAGGACCAAACCCTATGAAATATTTAAAATTTTTAGTTAGGCCTAATACCAATAGTATTAGCATCAACTCTACTTTCCACATCTACAATTTCTCTCATTTCATTATGATTTGTTAATTTTAATTAATGTTTTTATAAATAGCTATATATTTTATTTTGATTTCATTATGAATGGTTGGAGTAAAAATTCAATAAATCTAAAAATTATAAAACACAAAAATTTGAAATTTTTATGATGCACAAATTTAGGTTGTCCTCTTCAAAATACAATTTTTAGATCATTAATATTTAAATGAAATGTAAGGAAAATTTGTATCTAACCAAACATATTGGTTTTATGTAACATTTCACCATTTTTATTGTAAGCTTTAGATATTTTATTGATCAATCAGAAATGAAATAGATCATACACAATCATGACACTTTTTCTAACACAATGTGCCATATGCAAAATAAACATAGTTAATATTTATGAGATGGGGAAATGAAAAGGAGATATGGAGGAACAGAAGAAAAAATTAAAAAAGGAATCACCCAAATTGGTGTAGGTTCTTAGAGCGACCTTTCTTTCCCTTCTTTCTTTAAACCTTGACTCAACGTGTAACAACCCTAGTGAAAATTCCATGTAATAAAAGTTAAAATACAATAACCATGGATGATGGGGCACTTATTACAAGCTAAATGTTGGGAAAGACATCCTAGGGGGTGGTCATTTGGATTTTTATGGATAAGGAAATTCGCAAAGGAAATGGCTAAGGTTTTGGAAAGGGAAAATGTCATTCTTGGCACATTTATTTATGAAAATAATGGAAATTAGGAGAAAAAGGAGGTGAAAGGTCACAGGTTTCATGTGAGGAGGAAAATGAAGGGAAATAATGGAAAATGAAGAAAATAGAGGCCTCATCCATAAAAAGGCTTCTGAGGATCAGTTGGTAAACTTTTGTCAATTCAGTGTTGGAGCTCTCTCTCATTATTCTCTCTCTCATACTCTTGGACACTTAGAGTTTTCTTGGAGCACTCTTGAAGGGTGTGGCATAGTTGGATTATTTTACTAAGAAAGAAAAGGAAAAGTGTGAAAGCATAAGGAGGCATCATGATCAACAGCCACATCAGATTTGCTTGCAAGTACAGATTTGTGTGTATTATTTCTTCACTAGTTTTGGCATGCATGGCATATGCATGTGGGATTTTTATCATGATCTTTCATTGGCATGAAGGATTATGTGGATTAACATTGGATTACCTAGTCTTTCCATTTCTTTGATATCCATGGTGTTTGTGGGTTCATTTCCCTATTTTTTTTGTTGTTCTCATGATTCCTTAGCTTGTGTTGACTTATTAGTTCTTGGAATCTTGGTTGGTAAAACACTCTGGAAGCCCCGTAACATCTTGGGTTGGGTTTCTAGTCCTAGAAGCCTTGGTTCGAAAAATGCTCTCAAAGTGCTTAGTGGGTTTAGTTACTAGTCTTGTAAGCCTTGGTTGGACAAACACTCTAGAAGCCCGGTGGTAGCTATGGGTTGAGTTACTAGTCCTGGAAGCCTTGGTTGGAACAAATGCTCTAGAATCCCTCAAAAGTTTAAATGGAGACCAATTTGATGATGGTTTTGTGATGTTTGATCGTAAGGTAAAATCATTGTCTAATTGGTTGAGGTGGATGGCCTCTGGAAACCCTAGATGAGTCTGATTGATTTGTTCTATGATATCCCATGATCATGCTTGGAATATGGCACGAGGGTGAATGGCTGAAGAGAGATTTTGCTAAGCCATTCTATGTTGGGTTGAATGTGGAAGTCCCATCTCAGGTTTGGATTTGGAATCATTAATAAAATGTGTTTTCTCCTTGTATTTATATGATAATTTTGATGTATTATATGTGGTATATATGGTTGTACTCTCATGAATATTTTATGTTTCTATTATGTCAGTTATGTATGTGTTTTATGACAACAGTCATGTTCGGTTCTCATCATGTTTTTACTTATAACTGAATGACCAATATATCTATGACCTAATGGATGGAATCCGAGTTGATGTTTTGAGGCATCAATTGTTCTCAGTGATTCTCAACTAAGTATGACACCCCTATGCTTAGAACTATGAAGTACACCTGTAGATTACACATTTCCAATGTTTGATGAAATTCATGTCACGGCTAGTAGGGGTCCACTCAAGATCTTGAAAAAGTATTTTCTTTAGAACTATCATTTCCATTTTATCTTTCCGATTTGAAGAGATGGATCAATTCTAGGCAGTGGCTCAAGCTATAAGCCTGAAAAAGTGGCTTAAATCCTATGGTTTTTGGTGCAACATTGGAAATTTTAGTCCACAGTCATTGGCAGGCAAGCTGTGAGAGAAACATTAGGTTATTGGTTGCTCCCTTGCCCATAGCATTAGAGAAACTATGGCCTAAGAGACCTAAAATCGCAGTGGGACCCAAGGACAGGTTATCTGAGTGGCTGATTTATCTTTTGAGGGTTCTACTGATGATGTTAGATTTCTATATGGTGTGTTTCCATCGGTTCCACTTCTTTAATGTGACTTAGGAGGTTGAATCATATCATAGTGGCCTCTCGTCACATGTTTACCCCAGCCAGTGAGTTGCTTGGGTATATATGGGAGGAAAGTATTACACATCCTTCCCAAGTTTGGTTTATTAAAGTGATATGAAGACTATCTTTGTGTGTTGAAGGATAATGCTTGTTTAATTCCAAAGAAGCTAACTCAAGAACTTCCTTCAATGTGAGAGAAGAAGGATTATTATTCAATATATTTCACTAGTAGAAAATGATGAAATTAATGACTATATGACTAAAAAGTAGTCACCGCAATTATTTCAAGAGAATTACTACTAAATTTGAGCAATTTTAAGTGACCGAACTAAAAATGAATAACGTAAACAACTAATTTATATTAGGGATAAAATATATGACTAGATAATAAGTGACTAAACTAAAAGCAACTAACATAAATGACTAATTTAGTCTAGGATTAAAATATATGACTAGATAATAAGTGACAAAATTAATAATGATTAATGTAAATGAATATTATAGTCCAAGAAGAAAATTTTGACCAAATAACAAGTACAACAAGTATATAATTTAGTCATTTGTGTTTGTAATTTTTAATTGTGTCACTCTAGAAATTGAAATTGCAATTTTGATGCTGAAGTGTTACATTTCACTATAGGGGTCTCTCAATCCATCTGTAGTGATTTGGAGGCAAAGGGGTCTCTGAATCCATCTATAGTTTTAAATTATGAATATCCTTTTGTCTCTAAATTAATTTTAACACTGATGGATTAAAATACCCCCTTCTTTGAATCCATCCATAGTGTTAAATTTAGAGGTGAGCAACAACTAATTCCTAGTTGAAGTCTTCCTACATTTTTACATGTCTTCACATATTTTCATGTTTACCTACTGTGTTCTTACATCCCTCAGATCCACGTTTCCGAAATCAATAATAGGAATATCATCAAAAAGTACCTAATTTCTCCGTTCAACATGGAAGTAGTAAGGCATTTAGAGCTGGTATCTTCTCCAAAATTCATAGGTCACTAGGTTGAATGGAAACACATTTAAAAGGAGAAAAAATAAAGCTCACTACCTCTTCTTGTTTTTAGTTAGAAAACACAATAGCCATTATTTTAAAAAGTGCAGAACATTCAAATTGAAACATAAATTTATCATAATCATACTAAATTATTAAAATAAAAAATATTGTACCTTATATAACCAACCTAAATCCATCTTATATCTAGATCTACATGACACAAGGAGGGATCAAATCTATTTTCAATCTAAAATGGTTTTGCATATTTTTGTGTAACTTAACCTAGTCTAAATGTTTTATTGATAATTATAATTATAGATTTTATGTTTTTATTTTATTTTATATTTTTATTTAATTTGACTAAGCCAAAATCTTTACAAAACATTACATTACATCGCTAGAGTTGGAAAATAACTCTTAGCACAAAAATTACATATTTAATAAACCAAAAAAATAGTTATATTAACACTTCTATTCATATAATTAATACACTTTTTATTTAAAACAAATTACCACCATCATGATATTAATCATAATATACTTTTTATTTAAAAAATATTACCAGCATCATCATCCTAATCATCTAGTGCGATTTCCAAAATGCCATTAATATAGACATTTCATACTTTAATGATCTCTTCATGAACCATTTATTACTACAGTGATTTCTTCACCATTCATGAGATAAAGAACCCTTCGATCCTCTGAGGATAATCTCACATAACACTTAGGCTATTTCAAGGAGCCCACTCATTCTTAGTGCTCCAAATTCTCATGATTGTTTTATGCCTACTTTAACTAGCACTTTTCAAAGTTAAGGGATTGGAATGGGACCTATAATTTCATTTCAAACATCTAATGAGACTTTGGTGGGAGCACACACATACTACTAAATTGGCCCATGTTGTGGTAAATTCTCTACATTTAAACCGAATCAAAGTTTTCCACAAAAATTTGGTGTTGGAATTTCCTAGAGTCATATTTGAATGCCCGGTGCTACTACTAGACCCTGCAACACATTCAAGGATTTCAGCCCTCAAAATAAATTTATGGATCATTGTATCTCATCATTCTCTTTCTTCAACACTCCCATCCGATGCTCATTCATCTCTAGAGAAATAGAGTCCACCAATAAATTGTAAATGTATGCACTTTTCATTCCATTCTGTCTTTGATATTTTTGTACTATAATGGTATAGATGATGGGTACAAATATATTTGATTATTATTTTTCCTATTGATTACATCATTTCAAATAATATATTACTGAAAATATATGCTTAGTAGAGTACTCATTTGACATTGAAGTATTTGGCTTTATCCTTTCCCGAGTTCTCTTCTGTGTATTTCTTTTTTTCCAAGGTTTCTTGTCTAAGGTTTGTGTTATAAGCCTCCTAAGATATTTTAGTGTGGGGTTTCTATTTTAAGTTTTTCTCATTTTATTTCTTCACCTAGTGCTGCAAATAATTAACGATGTGTTAGTATTATCTAACTCAAATTTGATCTAAGTGTTACTACAATCAGGACCATTAACTAGTATATATTGCTTGTCTTTGATAATGTCTTGGTTAAACATATTGCATATGGGTTCTAACCATGATTACTAGCATAACCCTTCTTCTATGGCCTAAACTGACAATAATATCATTTGGTTCTTGCTTTTCTTATGTTCACTATCCTCTTCAAGGTCGAAACATTCTCCAAATGTTCTAGTAACCACATATTGAGATTTAACTTTTTCTATGTGATATCTTAATTTTCCTTTTCCTAGTGGATTTCTATTATCTTCTGCAATATATATTTTCAATTACAATTGTCATACTGGTTAATTTTCTATTATTTTTTGTCTCAGATTTCATGAGGATGTCCATATTTCCTAAACAGTGTACATCATGCCTGAGATTTGAGAAAACTCTAATCTGAAAATTACAAGATCTCAAAAATGAATGAATTAGTTAGATTATAAAAGGTTGCTTCACACCATCTCTTACATAAGGAGATACATAGCATTCTAATTTCATTCTGATCTAGCACACTCTTTCCTACTTGTTGGGCCAACCTTTATCCTAAAATGGGTATCCTTTTCTATGAAGAATGATAATATAGTGAGTCCTATACTCAACAACAAGCAATTATTCAAAACTTTTGGTGACCCGGCAGTTCCAGATAACGTGGTTAATTGTCTTTGTTTGCTTTTATTTTTTGTATTTATGAGGTACCACATTCACTTCCAAAAAATAGAGATTGACCATACTTATTTCATAGGTTTTTGAATAATATTTCTTCTACATCAACATCTCTATGAGGGGTTTGTTTTATGCTATTGAGTTGAAGTAGATTTGTGTGAGGCGAAAGAAAAAACTGTTAAAATTTTGAATGTATTTCCATTGTGCCAAATCTAGCATTGATTAATACACATTTAGGTTTGATATATCTACCTCTACAAAATGTTTGATCTGTGCTCTTAATTGAGGTAAAAACATGTGTGAAGTTTAAGGGGAACAATGATTGGGTAAATTTAATGGTTTTTGTGAAATGTAGGTCCCTTTATAACTGAAAGGCTTATCATGGAAGTGGAAATGAGCCAAAGTTGAGTGACCCATTTGGGGATTGATGATGAATATACCCTTCTAGTTTCTAAAGAGGCTTCTCCAATACCACAAGGAAGGCTAAAAAGGTTGATGAGAGCAGAGAAAACCCTTGGTAATAATAAAAGGAAATTTGGTCTTACTTATCAAAATAAGATTGTTGATGACAATGATCTCATGGACTATGTGAATGCTAGTAAGTTTATGAGTAATGGTAAGGGTTAACTATTAGTTTGGAGCAAATATAACCTGCAGAGAAACAATGCATTTCTGAAAACGAGTTTTTCAGTCTCTTAGGTGAAGCAGACAAGGAGGATGATGAAAAAGTGTTGGCATTATGTTTCTGGTATGGTTATATGTTACAGATGTTGTACTTGATGGCGACACCCATGGCATGGCTCTCAATATGATGAGAATTAAGAAGTACGCAGGAGAAAAGTTCACGGAATTTTATGCAGAGAAACGTTTATAAAAGTTTATTTCATGTGGAGAAAAGTTCATGGAATTTTATGTAGAGAAAAGTTTATTTCAAGTGGGAAAACTTACCTTTGGTCCATGGAGAAAAGTTCACGGAATTTTATGCAGAGAAAAGTTTATTTCATGTGGGAAAACTTACCTTTGGTCCATGGTAGTTAGTCCTTGGAATTTGAACCTATGGTTTTTGGACCATGGCATCTCGACAGACGTGTTGATCCCTAGTATTTGATGGTATTGGTTTGTTATGGTTTTGGCTCATGGTATTGGTCCATGATTTGAGGAAGAGCTTGCCTATGTAAAGCAAAGGAGATCATTTGGCTTGTGTATGCGTTTGGGTTGAATATCTTAAGATCTGAAATATTGGGTTATTGTTTCAAAAGCTCGATCTCTATGAAAGTGAAGTGGAAAGCGAATCTGTGAAGGGTGATCTCTCGAGCGCTGTTGCTGTGGAAGTGCAGAGGCACTGCAGGAGACACCGCAGGAGGCGCCGCAGGAGACGCCGCAGGAGGCGCCGTAGGAGACGCCCCAGGAAGTGCTGTAGGAGACGCGAGACGCCCCAGGAAGCGCCGCAGGAGACGCCGCAGGAGACGCCGCAAGAGGCACTGCAGGAGACGCCACAGGAAGCGCCGCAGGAGACGCTGCAGGAGGCGCCGCAGGAGATGCCACAGAAGTGGAAAGCGAATCTGTGAAGGGTGATCTCTCGAGCGCTGCAGCTGCGTCGTAGGAGATGCCACAGCAAGCGCCGCAGGAGACGCCGCAGGAGATGTCACAGAAGGTGCCGCAGGAGACGCCACAGGAGGTGCCACAAGAGACGCCACAGGAGACGCCACAGGAGACGCCATAGGAGGCGCCACAGGAGACGCCACAGGAGGCGCCATAGGAGATGCCATAGGAGGTGCCGCAGGAGATGCCGCAAGAGGCGCTGCTGGAGGCGCCACAGGATACGCCGTAGGAGGCACCGCAGGAGACGCCGTAGGAGGCGCCGTAGGAGACGCCGCAGGAGGCGCCACAGGAGGCGCAGCAGGAGATGCCGCAGGAGGTGCCGCAGGAGACGCTGCAGGAGGCACCGCAGGAGATGCTGCAGGAGGTGCCATAGGAGGCGCCACAGAAGGTGTTCTGGGTTTAGTTTTCTGTTATTGTGGATCTCGTTATCTGGGTGACTTACTGGTACTTGATGATCATTTGATATTTATGGATCCAGTTTGAAAATTTATGAAAAGTGGTCCTTGAAAGAAAAGAAGTAGGGGGTTGTAGCTCCCTTCCAGGAGAGACTGGAAAACAAGAGAGAGAGTTGTAGCTCTCTGCAGGTTGCAGCCTGCGTACTGGTAAAGGACTGCACCAGTACAAGACCATTGTAAAAGGAGTTTCTAATTTGAAAGAAGATAGAGACATATTGCAGCAGGTGGTTTTCACCCACATTGGGTTTCCACCTTATATCTGGTGTTCTTTGATGTGACTGTCTGTTTTTCTTGTTCATGCTCATTGTTTATGGTATTGGTATGCAAAAATAATTCAAAGTATAAATAAGGAAGAATTGTTTAAAGGACATAATACTGATTCACCCCCCCTCTCAGTGTTATTTTCAACAATTGGTATCAGAGCAGGTCCTTCTAAAAGAAGCTTGATCGCTTGAAGGAAGATCTTTCATCATGAGCAACTATGAGAGGGAAGCATCTATCAGGCCACCGATTTTTGATGGGACAAACTTCAATTATTGGAAAGTAAGAGTTACTGCATATCTTCAATCTCTTGGTACGGATGTTTGGGATATCATAGAGATAGGCTACACTTTTCCTTCAACTACTCCTACAGATGCAGACGAGAAAAAGAAGTATGAAACAAATTCAAAAGCAGTCAGTACCCTATTAGGATGTATATCCCAATCGGAATTCATGAAGGTAATGCACTATAAATCCGCAAAAGAGATATGGGACAAAATTGTCACGAGCTATGAAGGAGATGAATAGGTAAAGCATGCCAAACTTCAAACTCTCAGGATTCAGTATGAGACTCTCAAGATGTATAATGATGAAAGTGTGGCTAACTATTTTCTTCCGGTAGATGAAGTTGTTAATTGTATGAAAAATTTGGGTGAAGAAATAAAAGAGGCTATTGTGGTTGAAAAGGTTCTAAGATCATTGTCCCCCAAGTTTGAATCTAAAGTATCCGCAATAGAAGAAAAAGAAAATCTACGAATTCTTACTATGTCTCAGCTACATGGAATTCTAACTGCTTATGAAATGAGAAAGGGAGGTCCATCAGATAGAAGAGAAGCTGCTTTCAAGGCATCAGGCAAAGGAGATTATTATGAAGCAAGCCACGTCCCAGAAGAAGAGGAAGGAGAATCAAACTTTGTCAGAAATCTTCAAAGGGGTTCTGGAAGGTTCAGAGGTAAGTTGCCTTTTAAATGCTTTGCTTGTGGAAGAGTAGGTCATTATGCTGCAAAATGTCCTTATAAGGATAAAGGAAAGGAACCTGCTAGATGGAAGAAGAAACAGAGTGCAAGTAAGAAAAGCTACTACACTCATGAAGATAGTGATGGTCTATCAAACAGTGATGAAGATGAACGAGGTAATGAATATAAATTGTTAATGGCATTTGAAGATGATGATTATATGGATGCTATAGATGTGGATTACTTCATGAAGAAATTACTAAACTTAAGAGATGTATAGAAGAGAAGAATATGATCATTGATACTCTACAATTTCAAATTGATGAAAAGGAAAGACATCTTGAAAAATTAGAAGGTGAAATTGTTGGTCTTAGAAAAGAGATTGAGAAAACAAAAGCTATTTATCTTAAGTTTGTCAAAGGATCTGAAACTTTGGATGAGATTATCAATGTGCAACGGTCTCCTCTAAACAAGACAGGTCTGGGCTATATTGGAGAAACTTCTCAAGCATCCACCTCAAAAAGTTATCTTGATGCAGCAA